>JAXQGS010000283.1:0-22753 GCA_037040325.1 Mucor sp. M7501 | reverse complement strand
TGGCCCAATGGATAAGGCGTCTGACTACGAATCAGGAGATTCCAGGTTCGACCCCTGGTAGCCTCAACTTCTTTTTTTTTTTACCATTTCCTACGCCAGCGTGAGACGTTTGTAGTTTTTTTTTATGAGATGTTTTGTTAAGAAGTATATATGCGTATGTATAATTTTCTACAAATGACTACTAAATGGTAGTGGCCGGTCTACAGGCTAATTAGATACTTTTACTAATTAATAGATTGCATAAAAATATGTATGCATCCGATAATATCGTTCATCATTATATGTAATGTTGCGAGAGTTGCATCATTATGATAGATGCAAGTAAATGCATTTGCTGTAAAGGAAAGTACTTTCATTTATTTTGGCATGATCTTCTGAATTCAGCCAATGCCCAACCGATTTGTGCTTGCTTGTCTGAGGCTACCATTCGCTGTTTATGCAACCGAATCCAGCGTATGGATCCATGTACTGCAATTTGAATGCAAGACATATTAATTCAATGGGTGCTCTTATATGCCATATTCGCAATGCAGAGAGAGTCTACTTGATACTTTCAGGAACATTTAAGCATTTGTTGAAACCACTTTTCCTTCAAAACTGTGACCATTGCAAAAAAGCTTTATCCAATGAAAAAAATATGAATCGAAATTTTTTTAATATGGAGGAAATTGAAAAACATGTAAATCCTCCTCTTTCACCCTTACAACCATCCTAAGGATTATATAGACGAGTATGTTGACATTATCACAACGCAAATGGCTTGGATTTCTTGCTATCCCAACAGTTTATTCGAGAGAAAAAAAAATCAGTTGATGAGGATAGCGTTTTTTTTTTTGGATCTGGAAGTATACTTTTTCATAAAATGTATATCAACATATAGAATCACACCTCCAACATGCAATGAAAATTTTTTTCTACATCTGTAAACTTGGGAAATGTGGAAATCCAATAGCAAATGCAATTAAACGCAAAAAGGTCATTAATCCGCTAACGTCTCTTTTTCTTTTCTGTATGTTTAGAAATGCCTCACTCATTCGGTCGTATGTATCATCATAAAGAATGAAATCAAAATGAGGTACCAAAGAAACTCATCCAACATTTCAACATAGTTCGTGCTCGTACTCGTCACATGTTCTCTCGTAAGTTCAGAGAGCATGGTTCCATCCCTCTCTCCACTTACTTGAAGACCTACAAGGTTGGTGATATCGTTGATATCAAGGCCAATGCTGCTGTCCAAAAGGGTATGCCCCACAAGTTCTACCACGGGTAATGTATACATGTGAGCCTCGGGTACAGTGTTGATGAATTGACATTTGGATCATTTATACAGTCGCACCGGTGTCATCTACAATGTCACCAAGTCTTCCGTCGGTGTCCTCGTTCACAAGAACGTTGGTAACCGTTATTTGGAGAAGCGTGTCAACGTCCGTGTTGAACACATCAAGCACTCCAAGTGCCGTCAAGAGTTCTTGGACCGTGTTGTTTCCAACGCCCAAAAGAAGAAGGAAGCCAAGGAAGCCGGTGGTAAGTCAAAGTGTATACAGTGGATTGGGAATGATATCAGAGTGCTGATGTTTTGTGTTGTATTTTAGTCTCTTTCAACTTGAAGAGAATCCCTGCTCAACCTCGTGAGGCTCGTCACATCTCTACCAAGTTCAACGTTCCTCAAACTCTTGCTCCTATTCCTTACGAAACTCTCATCTAAGGTGGATACTGTATTGCCCTTTTGTTTGTTGTCTTATATGTAGCTTCATCATGTATAGAATAATAAACTCGAATCAGTGTAATTTGATCAACTGTCCTAAGCCTTCTCGACCCCTCTTTCTCCTTTGATTTCTGCTAGTGACAGTGTTTACTATTTGTCTTTTTTCTCTCTCTCAATGATCCCCTTTTCGGATTGTCGGCATTGGCCCGCCTGAAATGTCTGAACCAAGGATGTTGCCTTGAAGTCTGCGGGTTTTGGATTGAAATTTCTCTTATTAGACACATTTCAAGGACCCCTTTCTTTTCCCTCTTTCCCTGTTTCTTTACCCTCAACTCTCTCTTACCCCCTCCTCACCATTGATTTTCCTTTCAAATCAGACATGGAAATGACTACAACTGCTACTGCTGCTCCAGTTTACCAACATCTCCCCTCGCTTGAGGCTCCCAAGCTGAAGCAATCGCAGCAATCCAAATCGTATGTGCATTTCATTGCAGGAGGGTAAGTTGGCATTGGCTCGCATTACATCTGTCAGAGAGTGGTATTAAATCAGGACGCCATAGTGTTGGAGGACTCGCAGGTGCTGTATGTACCTCGCCCCTGGATGTGGTAAAGACAAGACTACAGGTAACTATTCGTCCAAACTGTCATAACATTTGGCATTGACACTCCTTGATTTGCAGTCCACTTTTTACCAGCAAACAATGAGACAATCCAACATGCACAGAAGTGGGTTCATTCTTGGCCATTTTGTAGAAACTGGAAAGCTGTTGATGTAAGTAGTACCCCTCTTGGCAAAGTGTCAATTCTTTGTTTGCTGAGATTTCATTATGCATAGACGTATCAACCAAGTGGAAGGATTCCGTGGATATTTCAAAGGTTTAGGGCCCAACTTGGTGGGCGTCATTCCTGCCAGATCAATCAACTTTTTCATGTATGGAAATGGCAAGAAGTGGTTTACTGAAAGGAACGGCGGAAAAGAGACAGCTGGTGTACATTTAATATCTGCAGCTACTGCAGGTAGGTCAAATGAGATGAAATCAGCAAGACAAGACGGAATTTGACACATTTCATTATTGTAGGTATCGTTACTTCAACAGCAACTAATCCCATTTGGGTCATCAAAACTCGCTTGCAATTACAAGGAGCAAATGGCCTGCGTAAATATTCTGGCAGTGTGGATTGCTTATTGAAAATCGTACGTCAGGAAGGTTTTGGCGGTCTTTACAAGGGCATGAGTGCCTCTTATCTAGGTACAGTATGCAATAAGCAGGCGCATAGTGGAGCACATGTACTGACTACTTGGATGGAATAGGCGTCGTAGAAGGCACAATTCAATGGGCCATTTACGAGAATCTGAAGAAAAAGTGGAGTGTATCCAAAGATGACATTCGCTTGAATCAGAAAATGTACGGCGGCAAGACGTTGCAAGATTGGGCAGGCCATTTGGGAGCAGCCGCAACATCCAAATTCGTAGCAGCATGTATCGCCTATCCTCACGAAGTGATTCGCACTAGACTTAGACAACCAGCAGAGAATGGCGTGCGCAAATATACCGGCTTGTGGCAGTGCTTGCGCCTAGTTGCCAAGGAGGAGGGTGTTGTAGCGTTATACGGTGGCATGACAGCTCATTTGATGAGAGTCGTGCCCAATGCAGCCATCATGTTCTTTTGCTACGAAGCCATTGTTCAGAAGTACGAACACTCACTCTAGATTACTTGTGTTATATTCTCCTCTTACTCCTTTCTATTGTACATTATTTCCCTCGATCCCACCCTAGATATTTCATCATTTTCATATATTTCACTTCATCCTCTACTTACAAGCCTGCTGACCTCGAATAAAAAAGTCATCAAACCTCGCCTACAACGCACACACTTCTTTTTTCCACCTTTTCTCTTTTGCAAACATCACAAACACACTGCAAATGTCTCCATCAATCATCACATCAGGAGAAATGCCAGCTGATTCAGACTTTGATCTGCAGAAATGGCTGAAAGAGATCGAGGGCGCCGAGAACCTGATGAGCCAAGTCGAAGCAAAAGCAGATACCCTGCAAGCCAAGGTAGATGCCCTTTTGCTTGAAGTTGGCCAGCCTGCTACGTCCGAGGAGAAGCAAGACACTGTCATGACCGAATCAAGCACCACCGCCACCACTGAAGAAAAAGACGACGACGACGACAAGACCCCCAACCACGAGCCAGAGAAGAAACAGTAGAGAATAGTGTGATGATTTACGTATACCCAGGAAAATGAAAAATTAAATAAAACCATGTGTTGGCGCGCGGCTTTATCCATTACTTTTTCTCTCTTTTTCCACCACTACACATATTGACACGCAATGTCATCGCTTCAAAAGGACATGTTCAAAAAGTCAGCATTGCCACCATTAGGCAGCTTGCAAGAGGACGAAAATGACAATCCAGAGGAGAGGTAACATTCATGAATACCAGCAGAGAGCGCCATGAGGTTCTGATACACAGCACAAGATTGCCAAAGAACGCAGCGACGGCCTCAGCTGCTAGACAACCAAAAGCGTCTCATTTCAGCCCGTCCAGCTGGCAAGATTATTTCGAGACAAGCCTCGATGTGTCGATACCAAATACATCTGATATATCCTTTTTCTTACTTTGGGTTGGATATGAATGCATATGCTCACCTAAGCCTGTGTTTCTCCTTGACTCTGCTCACACATCTTTCGTATCTATAGGAATGAACCCAACAAGGAAAATGGACCTCTCTTTGTCATGCATCATGGCGCTGGTTCATCAGGCTTGACATTCGGAGTAACGTCAGCGCATATCAAAGAGCTATCTCACGGCCAATGCGGCGTCATGGCCATTGATTGCAGAGGCCATGGTGCTTCGAAAACGGAAATATTCGACAGCGATTTTTCCTTGGAAACACTATCAAACGACTTGATCAACATCATCAAGCAGACCGTCAAAGAGGACCAAGACATTATTCTTGTAGGCCACAGGTACATTTCGTCATCACAAGCCAAACATTGTGGTAGTGGTAGCCATCTAACACATTGCCTAGCATGGGCGGATCTGTCGTTGTCAATGTAGCATGCAAGCGAGTACTCAAGAACGTGATTGGGGTGACTGTACTGGATGTCGTAGAGGGATCTGCAATGGACGCACTCTCTTCCATGACAAAGATTTTGAGCTCGCGGCCAAAGCGATTCGATTCACCAGAACAAGCCATCATGTGGAGCATTCAGTCAGATACAGTGCGAAATGTAGAGTCAGCCAGGCTGTCTATCCCTGCTTTGCTGAAGCCAACCCAGGACGACAAATACAGGTGGATCACAGATCTGATCAAGACGCAGCCTTTTTGGACAGAGTGGTTTACAGGGCTGAGCGACAAGTTTTTGAACTCGGGCACAGCTAAATTGCTCATACTGGCAGGCACAGATAGATTGGATAAGCCTTTGATCATTGGCCAAATGCAAGGTATAGAGTGCAATGCTAGACACTGCTGTACTGATGTAGCTAATTTGCGTCCTCGCACATACTAGGTAAATTTCAACTGACCATTTTCCCTGATGCTGGCCATTTTTTGCAAGAGGACACTCCTCGAAAGACAGCCGTGTGTCTGGTTGAGTTTTGGAAAAGAAACCAGCGTCTTGTGCTGCCTCCCAAAGTGAAGGTCTAGTTTCTAGTATTTTTGAATAAAGGTGTATAGTCATAGAACATACAGCATGTCCCTTGACGAGTGTTTATTTATTTTGCAAAGATCCACATCACAAACTGCATTTGTAAATCACTTCGTATTCTGAGCCAACAGCACCAAAATCATCGAAATGCGCATTGTCTTGAAAAGTGGCATGCTCAATGTGCCTCAGGTACAGTGGCTTCAACGCATTAGCCGCATGAAACCGATCATGCTTGATGTTCCTCTCCAGATCGACATCGTGTAGGCTTTTGGGATACCATTTTGGAGCTGTCTTGTTTATCATTGACTTGTAACCCTCCTTAAAATCATGAGATAACTACAATGATCTCGATGAGCAACCATGTCTCCTAATCAAAGTGTGCGTCTTACCACGTCCAGGCTCCATAAGCGTCTCTCGAGAACAATGCAGTCAATGAATGATAACTTTGACGCTTGGCAGAGAAGTTCAAGTGTAATTTTCATAGCTGTAGGCGATGCTTTGAGCATGTCGTTTCGAGTCTTCAAAGAGAACGCCGAGTCCTCCTTTTCAAGGGCAACTAAAATCTCTTCTATCGTGTTGTATCTGAAGCATTCTTTGATTATTGTTTGCATCACTCTGTCCTTTGACACGTCCATCGTACAGGACAGGCTATTGATGGGCCATCTTTCGGTAAACAAGTTGATTGCCGCATTCATCTCTTTTAAGCTCGGCGATCTTAGATGAGTCAGGTACTCAATCATGGAAGGGATCTTGTTTGAAGGCACATAGTGCGTTGCAATACCAGCAGCCCTATGTTAATATGCTTTTAGTACAACGCATACCCTATAATGCCAACAACGTACATGATGTCCTCTGTTGTCATTGGTGCCGCACACAATGCCAGGTACCGTCCATAGTTATTCTTGAGGCGAGATAAAAAGTAGCTAGTAGAAGAGCCCGTAAAGTTCCCCAGAGTTATCTCTGGCATCACCATGATCGTATTCTCGGTTGCAACTCTAATCTTTGAACAAAAGGCTATGCCAGAGCTAAATCCAACTACAAGGCTTTATTAGTAACGCATCATGAAAGGTATTGTTGGGTGATTTACTTGTTTGACCGTCCATAATGGCAATAGTAGGTGTCTTCATTGTTGATAGCTCGTATGTAACTCTGTATAGATCATCCATGGCCTGGTGAAAATTCCTAGTTGCTATTTGGTCTTGAATGTTGTCGTAGACTTTTGTCATCGTGTTAAGCTGTGAGTAAGCTTTACTATGTGCATGTGCCAAAGTAATACCTGGATCAGCCAATATTTCATTGCCTTGCCCTTTTATGATGACCATACTTATATCACTCTGCTCTTCGTATACCTTTTATATACACATTAGGTTTTAAATGTTGTTCTTGCAAGTAAATAACAAGGTGACTTACAAGTAGCTTGGATATCATAGACGAAGTTATATCTATGGTGATGGCATGCGAATAACTGGGCTTGTCCAAGGTCAAAATGACACTCTGATTGACTTTTTCGTCGATTATATCTAGTTGTTCTATTGACATTCTGTTTACAGTAGTAGTTTTGAAGAAAAAAGGTTCTGAAGGTAATGCTACGCTTGCTTTTTATAATAGAACTCTCACTAGTACTGGTGTCGAAGGCTGAAATATGAGGAGTGATAGCAACCAAATAGGTGCTATTTAATGATTCATGATCTTATTCACGACGAAAGCCTGCATACACGAGATCAGTGTTCTTATCCAAATAAACGCAATTTTACGAGTACACGACGTATGCCACTACTATCACGATCCAGACCAAGGATCTTAAATATCACACATTGAACCAGATGTGCATCTACAGCTTACTTGGCCACCATGATCAATTGGAATTTACAATGCTTGATACGATGGGGCTGCTTTGCTTTATTAGTCATCAACACACAGACAGTTGCTTAATCCAATTTAGGCTTTTTGACCTCTTCTTCTTCTCCCTCTTTCTGACCTTCTTTGACAGCAACATGATCCGCTTTGCGTTTTACGAGATTGGATACATCGTTTGCAGGCTTGCGCTTTACAAGTGTCGATAAGTCATTGACTGGTGTGGATGCTGTTAATTCAGTTGATGTCTTGCTTAAGCCCAGCATGGCTTTCAACATGGCCTCTGCTTCCTTTTCAGTAGCTTGTCTCGTGGCGAGTTCTTCAATCTACATGCGCATGGTTAGTCTGCATTGAATTAAGTCAAATACACTGGCAATTCTACCTTGAGTTCCATGTCAGGGATAAGTTCATTGATTTCCTTGATTTCCTCCAAGGCCTTTTCATCCACATCTGTTGCTTTTCCCTTGCCCTTGCCCTTGCCTCCGTCTCCTCCAGCCTCTAAATTGGAAATTCTCTTTTTCAAGACGTTGACGGCCTTTTGCAATTCGGGAAGTGCTTGGTCTGCTTTCTCTGTAGAGAACTCCAATGCCAATGCGTACTTGTAGTGTGCTTCGGCTAATTCTCGGTTATCGTCTTCCAGCACAGACTGCTTGATTTCGATGGCTTTTTCGTAGTCTGACAACGCTTCGTTGAATTTCTCTGCGTGGCAAGCAGTGAGCGTTTGGATCAACGGGCTTGTGGAACATCATAAACACTACCTGTTTCAAGAGACACATCACCCAAACACAAGTGCACATCTGCTAAATTCAGCTTGGATTTGTTGTCCTCCCCCTTTTCAAAGATGAGTCGAGCAACATCGAGAATATCCCACGCTGTCTCAAAGTCTTCGTCTGCAGTGTTGCCAGCTTCCTCCTCATCGTCGTCATCCTCTTCATCCTCCTCTTCTTCACCTTGCTTGAATTCAGGTACACCGCTCAATTGAAACAAGGGATTCTTGGACTCTACTGTGAAGATAGAGACAGATTCAGTGCATGTACAGCATGTCGTTTTTTTCGAGCATGATCTCACCTTCCTCTTCCTTGGCAATTTCTTGCTGTTCCTCTACCTTTGTGGCAGATGCTTGAGCAGAGTGGCCAAGCACTGTATTTTGTTGAATGGCAAATTGAAGCAGAGCTTGACCATATAGAAAGTAGGCATCGCCGTTAGCAGGTGCTAGATCGCCGTTAAGCTGGTCCCTGTATTGGATGTGTTAGCTGACATGGACGCTCTCTGTCTCTCAGCTGTGAGATACTTGCAGTAACTGACATGCTTCACCCAGCTTGGTCACACTCGACTCGTATTCGCCCTTGTTGAATGCGAGCTTGCCTTGGTCGAACAGTTCTTGGGCCTTTGCTTGTGAAGAGGATGGTTGTTCTGACATGTTGGAGTGTAAAATAAAAAGAGACGCACACAGACACGAATTCAGCAAGACACACGCGTTTTAGATTTGAAGCCAAACCATCATATGTCCCGGACGCCCCGCCTCAAAGTGTTCGGGTGTGGATTTCTCATCAACAAGCATCTGTTAGTCATGCTGATTTGTCACATTCGACTGTGGTTGAAATGCCAATATAAATGTGTGTTGCTTCATTACTAATTATTATCTGCTCTCTTCTTTATATATTTTCCACCATGAACACAAACAACACGATTAACCCTGATAGACCGCTCATTGTGGGCCCCGAGAATCTCGAGGCTCCTTATCCCATCTCTGTCTCTGGCACAGTGGTAAAGGGCTTTGGCCGTGGCTCCAAGGAGCTGGGTATCCCTACAGGTAAAGTAGCAGTGTGAGTGGATGGGCGGGTATGTCAAATGGGCTTTGTGGGCTGACATGTGCTGCTATTGATGTAGCCAATATGAATGAGGAAGCACTCGAAAAGATGTTTGAGGATTTCACGACGGGTGTTTACTATGGTTGGGCTCAAGTAGGTGAAAAGGATACAACTGTCTATCCCATGGTCATGAGTTTGGGCTGGAATCCCTATTACAACAACGAAAAGAGATCTGCTGTAAGTTGTGAAAAAGGTGTCGAGTGTCGGGCAGACACTGATATTTGCATTAGGAGGTTCATATTCTCCACGAATTTGAGTCTGATTTTTATGATGAATCCATCAGAATCATCGTGACAGGATACATTCGCCCAGAGCAAAACTATCCTTCTCTCGGTAAGTTATTGGGCTGTGTGTGTGTGTGTGTATGTGTGTTTACGGAAGGCTGATCTGTTATTCCGATGGCAGATGCGCTTATCTGTGATATCAAGACAGATATCGAGGTAGCAAAGCACTCTTTGAAACGCAAGGCTTATGATGATCTTCGCCATGACGCTCTCTTTTCTGCAGCAAGCAAGAATTAGACTCAAACCATAGAAAGTAGTAGTAGTAGACGATAGAGATAGATTTGTACAAATTGTATATCCCAATTCAATAAATTTTTAGCTGATATTCATCCGCGTTTGTGAGGCTGCTGTTGAAAAAGGGTTCGTGTTGTACTTTGGAAAGGGCCTAACTGTTAGTTCAGGTCAAACATGTCATTTGAGGTTGCAATTCGTCAGATCCCTTTATGCAACATGTAATGAGCCAATTAACGACATTGAAGAGTAGATGCCAAAAGAAAGAGAAGAAAAGAGGTCAACACATAAGTACACACAAGCACTTTTAAGATTGGCGCTATCTGTACAGGTAAAGTGCCCTTCAATGAAGGGAATGATAGACCACAATCCACATGAACATTGATATTACCAATGGCCAAGAACCGCGACTCCGGCATTAATCCCATTGAAACTCACCGAAATAAGGTATATAAAAAGGGTCTTACATTTATGAAATTACGCTTCTTTCTTTCCTTCTTTTCATTACGACACACACACACACACACACACACACACACACACACACACACACAAACTCTGCACCATGTGGAATTCAGTCATGAAGAGTGTTGGTTTGTTGCCAACCGAAGAGTACATTCAACCTCGTTTATCCATTGGCAATGCAGTGTCAGATCATGAGTTCTCCACTGGCCACTTCAAAATCCAGGTAGATGCCCAAGCACTGTGCTTGTCTGTCAAGAATGCCCATGGCCGTATTATCTGGAAATGTAAGTGTCTATCATCACAATTACTGCTCTGCAGTGCTTTTTGTGTAGCCTCAGAAAAAAACCACGTTTGTTTGTGTACGCTGGAGATACTAATTATAGCCTGCACTCTGTGATATGTAGCTCTACATAACCAGCCCTTTTTATCTACATGTCTCGGTAAAGACACTGTCAGTCCCGGCGATAATGGCGTCTTCAAGATTACAGAGTTCAGCGAGAAGCCCTCTCGTCTTCAAACCATCACCAAGATTCAGAGAGAAAATGACACAACCATCCACATCCATGGTGGCCTTAGTGCTAAATTGGTGTTACCTACCCACATGGATTACGTTATGACTTTTAAAGAGGTCTCTCACCGTCAACTGCAATTCTCGGTGCAAGTGACACACAGAGATCCCTCCATGGAAGACTATGATCGACTCATTTTGACGTACGAGAGCAGAGCGGACGAGCACTTTTATGGCTTTGGAGAGCAGTTCTCGCATGCTTCTGTCAAGGGACAAAAAGTGCCCATTCTTGTCAGGTAAGTGAGAAGAGGGCAAGCGGACGAATTTCATGTATTTATTCCTAAATTAGAGAGCAAGGTGCTGGTCGTGGTGCACCTGCTGTAAGTGTTTCTGTGAGAATTCGCAACTCGAGGTATATTGACGTTATAAATAGGCTGCCTCATTCAAGGAATCTGCTCTCAGTATGCTCGGGTCCTATGGCTCAGCTGATAATTTTGCCACTTATGCCTCTGTGCCTCAGTACATTTCCAGCGATATTCGATGTCTGTTTATGGAGAATTCAGAGTACATGAGTTTTGACATGACGGAGCCTGACCGCGTCTCTATCCGTCTGGAATCGGATACAATGAGAGGTATTAAGACTGCAGACAAACGTGGAAAGGGACGCAAGAAGCTAAACTCTATCTCATAGGCCGTATCCTGGACGGCAGAACCATGCTTGACTTGATCACGGAATACACATCTTATGCGGGAAGAATGCTTCCCTTGCCAGATTGGGTCTCCGAGGGTGTCATTGCTGGTCTCCATGGCGGCAAGGAAAAGACCAAGCAAGTGATTCAGCAATTGCGACAAAAGGAAATCCCCATTGCAGGCGTGTTTTTGTCAGACTGGACAGGAGAGCGCTTGCAAGAGACGGGCCGTGATGTGCGATTCAGCCGTAGCTGGTGGAATTGGGAAAGTGATGACGATCTCTACCCTGAATGGGATGCATTTGTGCAATCATTGGCCAATGACCAAGGAGGCAAGATCCGCGTCTTGTCCTATGTGAACCCGCTTTTGACATCAACACAGCTTAAACCTCGCTTCAAGAAGAATTTGTTTGCAGAGGCACAAGAAAAGGGGTATCTGGTCAAGAGCACGCAATCAAGCTCGTCTGATAGCCAAGCACTGTCTATCAAATTCGGGCTGAATATGGAGGCTGGCATTTTGGATTTGACACATCCTGAAGCAAGAACCTGGTTCAAAGAGATTATGAAGGAGCAAGTGTGGAAGTCTGGCATCTCTGGTAAGTGGTTGCAGCACACATGTTGGTAGCGTACTAAAAACATGACATTGATTCTGCTTTTTTGCTAGGCTTGATGGCTGATTTTGGAGAACATTTGCCTTGCGATTCAAGCAAGATCACATTGCACTCTGGAGAAACTGCATCTACCTATCACAATCACTACCCCGAGGAATGGGCACAATTGCACCAGGAAGTGGTCATGGAGCTCGGCAAAGAAGACGAAGCAGTTTGTTTCTTTCGCTCGGGATATACGCATTCGCCAGGCCACATGAACCTCTTTTGGGCAGGCGATCAGACAGTGACATGGGATGCTCATTACGGCATCAAGAGTGCGGTAAGTTGGGTTCTGCAACATACATACACATACAGAGAGTTCTAAAGTCAATGGATTCCCTAGGTCACTGGTATGCTTTCTGGTGGATTTTCCGGATTCTCAGTTACACACTGTGATGCAGGCGGCTATAATACCGTGCCCAGTAGTATTCCAGGCATGAGAATGACCCGCACAAAGGAACTGCTGTTTCGATGGTTAGAGTTGGCCGTGTTTACCGCGGCTTTTCGTACATCCGAAGGAATCATCCCATCACTGAATGCTCAGTTTTATGATGATGAAGGTGCGTAATGATCAATGCCAAGCCAGCGGGTCTTGTATATACGTATATTCTAACAAATTGTACTATTTACAGAGTCATTGGCTCATTTAGCACACACTGTCAAGTTATTCACCGTCATTGCCGCGTACAAAAAGACGGTGCTGAAAGAAGCGTATGAAAAGGGCTGGCCTCTTTTGCGCCATCCAGTGCTCTATTATCCCAATGATAAAATCGCTCGTGAATTGACATACCAACAATTTATGGTGGGTAGTTTCATGATGGTAGCTCCGGTCCTTAGCCCCTCCACAGCCTTTGTCAAGGTGTATTTCCCCAAAGACGCTCAAAAGGTAACTTGGCGTCATGTTTGGAGCGGCAAATACTACAACGGCGATGGCACCTATCAAGCGGTGGATGCACCTCTCGGCCAGCCAGCCATATTTATCAGAGAGCCCAGAGGTGATGATGGCTTGTTCAATGGATTGCTTGATTATGCTACTACGTACTACCAGCAAAAGACACAACCCAAATAAAGAGGCTATAATGTATATTTATTAAATAAGTAACTTGTAGAATTTATTACTATGGGATGATGGAGAGGGTGGTATTGCTATGGTACATGCGGTTTGTCTTTAAAAGAAAGGAACTCGGATAAATGTGTTGGTTTCATTGTAAATCATGGCTGCTAAAGCGTACCAAGCAACAAGTGATAAGGCGAACGAACACCAACCACCGATCTTTGCTAATACAAGGACGCCGGTAAAAGCACTCAGAGCAGGGAAAAAAAAGGACACGGTAGAGAGACCCAAAATCATGCGTACCAAGACGGGCTGACGGAAAGTGCCCAAAAAGAAGATGAAGGCAGCAAAAGAGTAGCCAATTTCAATCAAGCCCAAGCACATTTCCAGTTCACCAGCTGCTGCTGCAGGACCCAAAAAACCAGCACCAGGAATCATCATGATGCCGAACGCAAGAAAGAAGCTGGCAAATGTAAAGAAGGAAGCAGCAGCAAAGGTGTTTTTGTGGACAATCTCAATCACGGCAGCAGTGTATTGACCAAGCGCACCGTAAGAGATGGCCACGCCCGTAGCGACTTGAGGCAGACTTGTAGCAATGCCAGTATTGTAGATGCCCAAGACGAATGAACACATACCGAATGAAGCAAAACCGATAGCAGGACCTATCAAGGTCTTTTGAAATTCTGTTAGTTCTGTTGTTTGAGGAACAGGGAAAAGAGATTTCTTTTGCTCTTGTTGAGCTTCCAGATTGCTCAGAGAGACGGATTCTTGGTGAACGATTTCTTTTTCGATAGAGAGTGTAGACATTTGAAAGGGGTAGAGAGAGAGAGAGTAAAGAGACAAGTTAATGAAAGGCTTGTCTCTATTTATACTTGTGAGATTATTGTCTTTTTTTGCCACAGATCGAGACAAGAGACAATGCAGAATTAGATGTATTACATGCCGAATCAGTTGATACTCATGAACACAAGAATGCGAGACAAATGAAATTGGTTTCTCATACATTGCCTGCCTGTACTCTATTCACACTTGCCTTAATGAACTTTTAAGGAAATAAAAATCCCTTTTTCTGTTTAATATATTTGTTTGCAGTGTGTTTTATTGCTGTGTAATTCACACGGGCTATGTATTCTTTAGAGTAGTAAAATCATAGCAGTATTCTGGTGTAGATAAACTACAGGGAAGAACATGAAGCATTACAGTAATACAAAACATAGATTCTACAGCACAAATAGACATCTTGAGCTAAGAAAACAACTTCATTTCGTTGCATTGAATTCAATAAACTTAAAATCTCCAAGATTACACACACAAGATGTCAACAGCAACTTTAAATATACCAAATTGGAGTTTGGTGCAATGCTCGGCGCTCTCTTTCTTGAGAATATTTCCATAATTTGGAACGTATATCGTCTTTGTCATCTTAATTCCCCACACTTCTCATCTAGATATATACACCAAGTTTCTGGAATTGCCCTTTTGAGGGATCATCCATTACGAATTAATACTTATTGTCCATATCAAGCTAAGGGCCAAATGCTGTCTTTCCGCCGTCAATTCATCACTCGCTTGAAAATTGAGACGAGTGCACACCATTCAGTGCGAACTTTTCAGAAGACATGATATAATTGTACTCGTCTCAAAAACTTTCAAATTGTCTAGTTTATTTAAACTGAAGCGATATTTAATGAATACAGGGCAAGTTCGTCTACATTAGAGATATAGTGCAGCTCAATTTATCAGTACATTCATCAATAAGAAATGAGTGTAATTTTACGTAAGAAGTTGCCGATTTATCAACATTTCCAGATTATAAAAGTTTGGTCCGCAAAGCAGCTTTTCTTTCCTTTCTCTTCTCCCAAGATGTTGTTATAATACTATCCAAGAGGTATGTATTCAAATATTCTTACATACTCATGGCCTCAAGTATAGCAAACTGATGATTGTATTTCTAGGATGGTGCAAATAGTAATGTTTGATGGCGCAAATAGTAATACCCCAAAACCAAAGGATACAGCCCTTCAAAAATCAGCCATTTTGACCATTTTCCTTCATTACTCATGGGCATCAGTTCTTTCTCTCTCACCAAGAGCAATCAATGCATGGTGCACCTTTGCCACATTTGCGAAAAAGAGTTCTCATCGGCAACACAACTATACAATCATGACTATGACATTCACGTAGATGCTCTACAAGTAACAGTAAACAAAAGTAAGTGATTTATCAGAAATAAATTATGTTGTTAAAAAGTGCGAAAATTAATCAGGTAAAAAAGAATCTCGTTCATAATACCTGCCACTGGACCATTGCGCTCCTTGCCAGAAAGCTCACACAAAGCCAACTCGCCAACTACTACTCGCCGTTCATCACCAAAGGCAGGCAGCAATGTTGACGACGATGACGGCTTCCAGAAGCCACTTCCAATGTGGGTGATAGTAATGATAGATTCAATCTATCGTCCTGATCATGCCATAACTGCGTGGGATTGTGAGTGAATCAAGAAACGGCACATCAGTAAGAGCTGGAGTTCTTTCAACAAGAAGACGTTGTGCTCACTTTTTCCTTTCTTAGAGACAAGTATCGTGAAAAAAACCGAGAGCAAATTTAGCTGCACTGATTGCGCAAGTAGGCTTTCTACTTCAAGGTCGTTCAAGAATCACCTGAAAAAGAAGCATGAAGGCAGCTGTTCAGTGCTTTCGAAAGAACAAAAAAGGCGCGACATGGAAGACGACGAAGATAACGGGTCATCAGTTCTCATCAAGCATTACAAGCCAAGTATAAAGGAGAATAACTTTAGCACCGATAAACTTGTTACATCTCAAGCAAGGAACCGATTTGACGATGATTCTGCTGTTTTACTGGTGTAATGTGCTATCATGCTCACCTCGCGTTCAAGACAGTCGTGTCTTGGCTGCAAAAATTGGAAAGTTGGACGTCTTCGAATGGCAAAAGATACCCCTTTCTCGCAGCATCAGAAACTATCACTGATGTATTATCTGATAACCCGACTAGATCTTCAAGTCTTCCAACCGTGAACAAAGCAGCTACAACAGACGACTCACTTTCAACAAACACAAACAACCTGTTCAAGTATATTGTTCGTGCAAGCCCGATCTACACTCATATAGCTGATCAGCAGTACGTTGAACTCACTAAAGAAATCACTCAAGAATTAAGCAAAGACTGGACCTTCTTTCCACAACTTAGATCCGCAACATCACACATTTTCACGGGAAGTATTCTATTGAGTGGTCAACGGCATTACAACACACTGCGCTGCCTGAGCTGGGATTGAATTTCAAAGCTGGCTGCTGCTGTCGGTCTGTGCTCCTCTGTATCACAAATTTGGACATCTAAAAACCTTTCAGGGGCAATTACACAAGATTCTTCTACTTGAACAGCAGGTATTTCTATACTTTTCTACATGTGAAATTGAACGAGGAATCCAATAGTACTAGTTTCAAAGTGGTCCCTTTAGTCTGTGGAGAGCAACTGTCGAAAAATGTAAAATACGTTTTTTGGGGAAACGTCTACAAACACTATAATAAATTGGCTGAAAGACACTTTTACATGCTCCAATGCGTTTCTACGATTGTTTTGAGCTTAGGAACACCTTAATAAAAAACTTCATTTTCGAGGTGAAAACCTCCGTCATTCAAAATCATCCATTTTTCCCTTGCTAGTACAAGGCAAAATTTCTCAAAAATCGATTATCAACTCGATCCCCAAAAAGTTGCTGAAAAATGATCCATACCCTAATGCCAAGTCGTAGGACACGATGGCACTTGTTTTGAGGCCGAGATTGCGCTTCGTTGACGAGATACAAGCCATTTAAACTCTTGATTTTACAGTGGTAAATACATTTGAAGGCTGCTCACTGAACATTGCGCTTATTAACATTTGATTAAATGACCTGTACCTTATTATCTAGCAAAACAGTGTATTGTGCGAACAAGAGGGACACGCAAGAAGCCTGGTTTGAGTTTGACATTGCCTCAATTTCAGGTGTGTTGTATAAATGATCAAGCTATACTTGCTCCTTGGAGACATATGCCGGCAGAGTGATTGGTTACTGATCAGAAACGATGCGATTGCAAAGGAGTTCAAGGCAAATACCAGAACTTACAATTCAGCATTGAGATTTACCTCCAAGTATCGAATTGATACCCCATTGATTGGTATTGTGGGATATCTCCCGCAAATTCGTTCATCCAAATGCGAATCTTTTGGAATCAGATTGGGGTTTATCAGATCTGGTCAATTCATTTTGACATGTAGCTTTACATTTGGTTCACCGAGATTTACCGCATTACCAAGTAGGTGGACTCTAACCATGTTCGGCATACATTGAGAAAGTATTACACGTTGCCAAGGCTGCTCTTTAGCATAGCGCTCCCATTGTCCATCCCAATCAAATCTCAACATCATGATTTGAAATGATCCTTTTCCAGCCAATCTCATAAAATTGACCAGCACTCAAAACGTAGGCTGTTCATGGTCTTCCTTCTCATGCGCTTCCACTTTATGTTGATCATGGTTCCTGATGGATCTTTTTGTTTCGCAACTCTAAAATCAAGCATCTGAATTGAAATTTAGCAAGGAACAATAGAGCACAGTGTTACCATCATCATACGATGGGGAAAATTTTACATCTCGACTTGGATAATGTTTCATTGTGCCAAAAGTTTCGCTTGAATGGTGCCCGCCTTGTGTCAAACATCAGCTTTTCATTGGTACATTTCCGTAACTTGTATATATCTATCAACAAGCCACCAATGCAGCAGCTCGAATTTTTTTTGGATGAATCAACGGTATGCGGAGGCCAGATTTTTTTCACTACAGCTATTAGTCAATGCTTGACATTGTTTGAATTTCGTCTTCTTTTTCTCTCTCTCTTTCTTTAACCAAAACAAAATGCCAATTTTATCCGTTTCCACACCGTCCTCAAGTTCCAATAGTACAGAAACGATACCCATTATTATAGAAAAACCAACTGCAGTGCCAGCGGCAACATCAGAAACAGCATCAGCAACAGCAACATTGTGCGATTGCAGTGTGCCTTGTTGCAAACAACATGCAACCGAGTCTGTGAAAGATCTGTCCACGCAGCTGCCTAGCAACCACAAAAAGAGAAACACATCGTTGGTCTCTCGTGATGAGGACGATTACTGGGTCGATATCTCCAACAAGAGATTGAAAAACACTCGTTTGGGTGCCTTGTATGCTGGCTCTCGTTTTAAGGGTGTACAGAAATGTGGTATTAGCAAATACAATGTGATGGTAGATATTCAGGTAAGTCTCTCTCTGTGTGTGTGTATGTGCGCCATGACGGTTTAGAATGGGCTTATTTACACTGGCAATCCATTTAGCATGTTGATTTAAAGGAGAGCAAAATCAGTGGATATTTGAATATCGAAGGGCTCACGAATGAGTGTCCAGAATTAACAGTGAGTGCTTAGCTGTGTTCCCGTCTGACATACCACCAATCGCTCATACATGGACTAGACGTTTTTTGAAGGCGAAATCATTGGACCTCAATATCCATTCTTGACTAGAAAATGGCAAGCACAACAGTACATTGATGCGTTGCATTGGGTAAGTAAGAGAGAGAGAGAGAGAGACTTGAAGGCAGTGGCTTGATTTTGGGTATTCAACATTCGATACAACAGGGCAAATTTCCTTCCTTTGAACCTTACTTGCATACCTTTAACGACGACGACTTTACATACGATCCATTTGACAATGATTTCATCTACATGCGCTGGAAAGAGCATTTTTTGGTGCCTGATCACTGTGTGAGTAATATCGAGGGAGCCAGTTTTGCAGGCTTTTATTACATTTGCTATCAACGTTCCACCAATGAAATTAAAGGTTTCTACTTTTACCACAACAACCCTGAATGGTAAATGTGTGAACAAGTCTTGGTACCATAGAGCAATTGAACTAACTCGTTGGATTTATATAGGTTCCAGCAATTGGTCCTAGAGCATGTAGAGGAACATTCTTTCAGCAACTTTGAATTTCGTTGATCCACCAGACATCTCAATCTTGTTTTTCCCACGGAACCACAACATATACCTTGTATATACATACACACTTTAACAGATCAAATAATCTTCCTTCGTATCTCCCCCCCCCCACTTTCTCACTTTCAACATACTATACACACAGACACAGACACTCATTACTCTATCCAACAATCATTTAATATATAAATTTTACACAAGCTTTTTGAATTCACACAATGCTTTCGATTTGATTGAAAGGAGGATCTGCGCTTACCAAGATCGAGATCAAAGCGCCACCTGTGCTTTAATGCCAAAAATTCCTGATTATATTGAGTACCGCTAAATCAATCATGGAAGCACCATTGACAGTGATTGTATAGCCTGGACTCTTATTTCCAAGGAACAAATTGCCATCGCACCATCAATCGGGAGATTATGATTTGCGCTTTTTGCATATTTGTGCGATAATCCCAACAGCATGGAGAAGAGCAGATTATAACAAACACAGAATGCTCTAAAATGTCCATCTCAAGACATCCAAGAATACATGGTCATTGCAAAGCGGACCGAAGAATCCAGCTTCACAGTAAATGGAATCGACATTTTGGATGTGATTTGCAACAAACAAGCAAAACCAGATGCAGGATATGTACAGCCCCCCACCCCCTTAAAAGAACTCATCAAACAGCACCATCACCACCATAAATACCTTTCCGTATTCCAAGTCGCTTTTTTCAGTGTTTACTCAAAGATGGTCAGATCAATGAAAAGGTGGACAATCGCTGCTTGCATCACACTTGTTAGTATTCAGGGTATCGCTCATGCCAATGTATTGCCTCAAGAGAGAGTGATAGTCAATGGTATGGCTAGCTAGACAAACGACACCAGCTGGACACATTGCTAAACGATTACCATAGACAATAGCATTTCACATAAAGTGTCGGGCACGCACGGTGCTGTGGCTGTGGAGAATGAGCAGTGTTCTCAAGTTGGACTGGATGGTATTTAAAGCAGTATCGATTGACTGTGCACAGAAACACGGATTCACCAGTGTCATTTGTAGTTTTGAAAGAAGGCGGCACTGCCGTGGATTCCGCCATTGCTTCAGCCATATGTATAGGCGTCATTAATAGTTTTGCCACAGGTATGTCTTGTCTTTTGACATGCTAGATGCGTCTCTTTACTCATACAATTACCATGAAAAAAAAAGGCATTGGAGGGTGAATACAGCCAAACAACAAATACAGAGTGTAATATTAATGTATACCACATTTAGAGGAGGATTCATGCTGATTCGTGATGCCAATGGTGAATACGAGTTTATTGATTTCAGAGAGACCGCTCCGGCTGCGTCTACAGAAGACATGTATGCTCTCAATGGCACCTTGTCTCAGGTAACTGGACTCGCCGTAAGCGTTCCGTAAGTACAGATTTGACGGCCATCTTTGCATGCTGATACCAACATCCCTTCTATAATAGTGGCGAAATTCGTGGGTTTGAAATGGCACATAGCAAGCAAGTGTTGTATATAGGGTTGAACTGATTGACATAGCACGCTGACACACACACACACACACATGACACTTATAGACATGGCAAGCTTCCTTGGGCTAGACTCTTCCGAGACTCGATTGACATTGCAAGAAACGGGTTTGTGGCTAACGCGCTCATGTATAAGCGTCTCCAGGTACGTTTCTATTATTATGATGCTTTATCGGATACATCTTGAGGGGGCGATACTAACTCATTACTGTTTTGCAGGCCTCTCAGGATTGGATGCTTCATTCAGCTGAATGGGTAGAAGTGTTTGCGCCCAATGGCACCATTGCACAGCCAGGCGATATCATTAAGCGGCCTACGCTTGCCACCACGCTTGAAACGATCGCCAGCCAAGGCGCCGATGCATTCTACTCTGGGTTTATTGCCGAGTCCATTGTCAATACAACTGTCAGCAATGGCGGCATCCTCACACTACAAGACCTCAAGAACTACAAGGCATTGAGTCGACCCGTCATATCCACCACATACCACAACCACAAGATATTCACTACGTCTGCGCCCACAAGTGGTCCCGTATTACTCAATATCCTGAACCTGATAGAGCCCTACCATTTTGCCCAAGATGACGGCCGAACAGCGCTGAATATGCATCGACTGGTAGAGGCCTTCAAGTTTGGATACGCAGCACGCACCGAGATGGGAGACCCAGCCTTTACCGACATTGACGAGAGAATGGAAGAGCTGATATCCAAGGAATGGGCTGATTTAGTGCGAATGAATATAACCGATGTAAGTGGATGGCCGAGAATTCAGTTGATCTATACTATACACAGGCCTCACACGCTACTATATACAGAACGAAACACATGGCCCTGAATACTACGAGCCCCGGTTTGAAGGAAATGAACCCCACGGCACCATGCATCTCTCTGTGGTGGACAAGGACAATGCTGCTGTTGCCTTGACGTCTACTGTGAACCTCCTTTTTGGATCAAGAATCATGGATCGTGCAACGGGCATCATCTTGAACGACCAGCAAGACGACTTTAGCAGTGCTGGCATCTCTAATGCGTTTGGCTTCAGTCCCAGCGTGGCTAATTTTGTTGCACCTGGCAAAAGACCATTGTCTTCTGTCACAGACACCATCATTGAAACTCAAGACGGACAGCTGAAAATGGTGGTGGGTGCTTCTGGTGGATCTGAAATCATCACAGCTACTCTCAATGTAAGTGCCGCATCTTTGGAGCTAGCTATATCGTCACTGCATAAGACTCATCCTGTATAGACCATCATCAACACGCTGGACTTTGACATGGACCTCTACGAAGCTGTTGGGCTGCCTCGCATTCACCATCAGTTGCTTCCAAATCAGATTGGCATTGAGCCAGGATTTGAGGCTCGTATTGCCGAGGAATTGATCAAGTTGGGACACGAGGTTTGTTGTATTCGCCTGCATCCATTGAGTATAGTCGTATTCATTTGCCACCTTTTTATAGATGTACAATCTGGACGCAAAGGGCATTTTCTCGGCTGTGCAAGCCATTGTTCGTTTCCCCAACGGCAGCCTCGATGCAGCCAGCGATCCACGAAAGTTTGGGCTTGCTGCTGCCTACTGAATGATAAATAGACACCGGTTATTCAAACACACAAGCATTTACGTGACATCATTTATACATGTATAAAAACTCGCGAGCTGCCCAATTTCAATAAAGAAATTTTATCTCTTTTTTTCTTGTCTGCATACACCATTGGCCCCCATCTGATGAGCGAGAAGAAGCAAGACTCAAACAGCAAAGATCAGGGTCAAAAGGCCTTGAATTTCTCTTTCCAAGACATTCTGGGAGACGAGCAAGCAAACACGAGCAATCCGCAATTTCAGTCCATTGTCCAGACGTTCAGAAACCAAGACAATCAATCCGCTTCGTACAACAACCTGCCACCTGAGCTGCAGCATCTGTTTGATCTGCCAGAATCTTCATACGCGTCTCCAAATGCGCAGACATGGAACCGGCCACAGAGCAACAGCAGCACACCCAACGCTTCCTACAGTACGCCGCCTGTCGTCCAAGAGCCCACCTCTGCTGCTGCTGCTTCTTCGTCTCCCATGAACAGTAATAACAGTAACAGCACTTCTCCTGCTACGCAAGCTGCTGCCAAGCCGTCTCCTCAAACAGCATCACCTTCATTACCTGCAGCAACAAGTAATCAGACAACGCCTCAAGCGACACCGACGCCTATCACCACTACCACTACTACTACCACTACTACTAGTGCAC
>JAXQGS010000282.1:0-22825 GCA_037040325.1 Mucor sp. M7501 | reverse complement strand
AAACCCTCGCATTTTTTTTCTAGGATTTTTGTGTGTGTCGAGCCCATTCTAGCGATGGGATTGGCTGAAAGACTGGATAGCAAGTGAGATAGATGTTTGTAAATACTGAAATAAAATTGGCTTTTATAATGATGCTAGAGATTTAAAACTAACATGTTCCTATATCAGTTTACTGCCTAGTTTACGCCTGTGGAATTGGCATCCTTGTAGCTAGCGTGGTTGTTGATGAATTTGTGAATTTGCTAATTTGGAGCAGATGCTATTAGTAAAAACCATTGTAATACTATATGAATGTTGGTTGGATGTCTAGCCAAAGCTGTTGGGCCTATCTTGTTTGACTTGGGCGTGTTAAAATGGGACTTGTGAAAGACGATGTCAATGATGAGTGATGGCAAAAAATGCTCAAAATGGTTAATCCTTGAAGGGCTGTAATTCCGAATTTTACTATGCGAATAATAAACCGAATTTAGTGGTTACTATTGTTTCTTGTTCAACTCTCTAGACAATGGTGTAATTCTTAGCTTGATTCAGAAGCTACTGCTACATCTGATAGATGGCCCTGGATCAGTTGTCATCGTAGCATGATTTGATGTAAGCTTGAGCCTGCTGGTGAGATTGCCACCAGCTTCATCTAAAAGATTTTGTTATCCTGAAACAAAGACTATTCTCCAAAACATAGTATTTCAAAATTATGTATAAAATAATGATTATGATGGGATTGTCCAGCGGCATATCTTACATCAGACATGTAAATATCCCAGCACCACATGATGATACTTTCAAAGTGATGAGGGTTGGAGAAGGTACCTGAAATCTGTAATGGAGCCCGTCTCGCTAAAGAAATCTTTTTATAATTTCACTTTCTAAATATAACATGATTGTGTAATTTCAAAAATCTATAAAAAAAAAAGGTGTGCAATCAAACATCACACACCAATCTTCAAAAAGAAGCACCGTTTGATAAACCTTGTGATTTATAGTAATGATAATAAATGGTAATGTAATAAAAATAAATATGATGTAGGGGAAGAAAAAGAAGAAGAGTACGCAAAGCCCAAGAGATGACCAAGCTTTAAATAAAAGGTGTATAATAGAATATTACAAATATGAAAAGGGAGGGATGAAGAGAGAGATACATGAAAAAGATGAATTATTTTAATACTTTGTGGGATGTTCAAAAACAGCACTCTTCTGAATATCTGCTAGACTCTTTACTCTAGTAAATCGACCAGCATGCTTTACTGAAGTACCGTCTTCTTCTAATTGTCGTTGTAACAAAGCTTCGCCTAATCGTCTTCTCTTGAGTTCTTCTTCCTCTGGGTCGTCATACGCAGCGCTACCAGCAGCAGCAGCAGGATTCCAATCAGCCGTTGATCTCCCCAGTGTATTTCTAAAGGTATCAGCGAGTAACACAGCGTCTGTTGAGGATAGTTTGTTATCGTAAGGTGTAAATGGTTGTGTGTACGTTTGTCTCGAAGCCAACGTGCCTACGCTAGAGGCGTTTTCTGCTGCACTCATGGGCACACTGTCTGTTGATCGGAAAGCGTTTATCTTTGCTTGCGAGTTGATAGATGCTGATTCCTTGTAGAATCCTTTTTCTCCACTGCCTTTGGAGGAATCGCCATTTCTGCCACCTTTGCCTCCTCCACCAGCGATTGGAATCAACTTGTTGTTTCGTTTGTTTCTACGAGAAATAAGGATTGCCCATACAAGAGCAGCAGCACCACAGACCAAGGCAACAACTGCAATCACAATGACAGCAATAGCCCATCCAGGTAGTGCAGATGATGAATTACTGCTGCTGCTACTGCTGCCGCCGTTATTTTTATCGTTGCTGTTATTGTTGCTGTTATTTGTGTTGGTTGAGTTTGTCGTATTGGTTATGTTTGTTGTGCTGCTGTTGCCAGGAGGTGCAATTTCTATATTTGTATTGGGAAACTGTTAAAAAAAAAAGTATTTATATATACAAGACCAGTAGGTTACTAACGGGTGATGGTAAAGTTGAAGGGTCGAGGAAACATGCTGGTTGGACTCGCAAGCTCTTGAGCAGAATCGAGAGTCGAAGGCAGATAAAAGCCCAACATGGTCCAGTTTTTAGGCGAATCTCCTGGATTCAATGGCGTGAGGAACCAAGAATCATCCACAGTTACTTCAATGCCACCAGTGCTAGTATCTAAATTGGTGAAATTCTTGACGTTTTGATATTCAAATTTGATGTAATAGTACAAGTAGAGACTAATGGATTCCTAATTACATAGAGTGTGTATTAGTCAGGGGGGAACTAGAGCGAAAAAAAAGAGAGAGAGAGGGAGGGTAAAGAGGGGTGGTGTGTGTGTGTGTTCTTGTTTCTTTCTTACATAGCCCACATAAAAAGGATAGCTAGAGAGAACAAAAGGGGGGAGTAAGTATAATTACAGTATAATGAATTTGCTTTGCTACATACTTGAAATTCCACACAAAATCATACGTAGAGCCATTTGTCCACACATCTGTTGATACGGGCGAACAAAAAGGATACTGATTGCCTTGATCAGAACATGCCTGTGCTTGATCAGAGAGAGCTTTTTTCATGTATTAGAAACCTTGTTTTATTGATTCATTTAGAAAAAAAGCTTATATTTTACCACTTTGCATATGTAGATGTTGGTTCTTTTGGAAAAAGGAAAGCGAAAGAAAGAGAAAAAGGTAGTAATGATTTGGATTTTAAGGTAAATGTTGTTAAAAATAGAACGATATCGCACACACACTCTCTCTTGCTCTGGCTCGATATCAACAAAAGCAACACACACACACACGGGGACGCACGCAAACAAAATGTATTCACAAAGATGTGAATTTAAAGAGAAAAGAGAGAAAAATAAATGAATTCATTTCTCGTATCCCGAGAGCAAATTTTAGCTGGGAACAGGGAGAGAGAGAGAGAGAACATCATATTAGATGAACATTATTCAAACAGCTAATCAACCTTGTACAACAACAAGAACATTTGGTAACAGAGAAAAGGGGGCCCTCACACACACACCTCTCCCAGACTGTAACTAGAGCTCACATTCGCGCGATTCTATTAAGACTCCTCTTTAGACGTTTTACTCAATTACTCTTCGTCAGCTTGAATCACATTGATGCTTATTAAAGATGAATTTAATTCATGAAAACTTTTTTTCTTCTTTTTTTCCCTCGCTTCTTTGATTCTACAATTTTCCTTCTTACAAACTAAAACATGGAGCACTATTTGAATCAACAACACGATCAATTAAAGATTGACAGCAACATTTTTGTAACCTCAAAATACACAACTGCAGGAACCACTCTTTTGACACAAGCGCCATTAGCTTCGGTGCCGTTCCCTTCGGAACGATTGGACCGATGCAACTACTGTTTACGAAAAGGGAACCTCCAATGTTGCTCAAAATGCCATGCTGCATACTTTTGCAGTCAAGATTGCTTTTTGAAATCATGGATACATTTTCACAGAGGTTTATGCGGTTCGCTAGAGTACGGCAAGGACGCTCTTTTGGATGTCAATCAGTGGCTGCTGGACCGTGCAGCTCTCACCTTGGCCAGCCACGATACACTGCCTCCCACAACCAAAGCAAGCGCTCAAGTGCAAGCATTCCATCAGCTGGAAGTAGTCAAAGCAGACAATGCCTTCGTAGACGAGACGATGCTGCAAAAGACACTGGACAAATTGAAGCCCGTTGCAAGTTACACATTGTCAGAAATGGCCACCCTCTGGCAGCGTGTGCAGATCTCGTCCTTTGCCATCACAGACTCGGACATGCAGCTGGATCCAATCGCTATTGGCATCTATCCCATCACAAGCCAGTACATTCGCCATTCATGTCGACCCAACGCAAGTGTCATCTATGAGCAAGGCCATCAGCTCATTATTGCCTTGGAGGATATTCCACCAAATACACCCATCACCATCAGCTACATTGACCTCATTGCAACAAAGAGTCAGAGACAGGAGGCACTCAAGGCAAGATTTGGCTTTGATTTCCAGTGTGATTGTATCCGCTGTCAAGGGGAATATGCAGGACTGGATCGTCTACTAGAACGTGACACAGCCATGTCTGACGAGGAGATAGAGCGAGCATTGGTCGAGCAATTGAGAGCATGGAATGTGTTGAAGATGGTCAAGGAGTACGGCATCAAGGACGTGGCCCTACCGATGGAAAGCCTCGATATACCGCATCTGACGCACTATATCTGCAGAATGATTGCACCCGACATTTACGTGCCTGCCTTTAGCAACATTTCCGCAAAGAAGTCCACAGCAGCCCTCTATTACGCTAAACTATCACCATTGACACAAGTTGGATACACGCGCGAGGAGGACGCCAAACGCATCTTGCCCGCCATCGATGCGCTGCTGGACATACCACCCTCGCCTTTTCTGACCATCCGAGCCATCAAAGTAGCGGAAAAGGTGCTTTCGCAATGCATTGCCAAATCAAGCTGGGTGGAAGCTTCACGTTGCACGATTTACCTGTACATGGTGTATCGATTGGTGTATCCTACGCTCTACCCCAAGATGGTGTACCACAGTTTACTCATGTCGCGAGCAAGTTGGAACTCGTTGGTGCAGTTGGAATTGGCAGGCATTGGCAAGAAATTAGAGCGTGTCTATGAAACAGGCGTTTCACTGTGGATCCAGGTAGCCAAGGCGTCTGTGTCTGCGACATTTGGGAGAAATTCATCGCTGTGGAGAGAGGTGGTTGAAATTCAATGGCTGTTTGAGAGAGATCAAAAATTAAAGTAGTAATAATAAAATTCATGCATGCGCGCAGATTGCGCCATAATAATAGCAAAGAGCAGTAAAATGATGCACATGTATCAGTTGACATGTAAAAAAGAGTAAGTTAATTACACATGAGAACACACCTTTGGCGAGCATTCCTGTAATGGCTCACGAGCTGTAGTCAACCCCCCGAGCTACGGTGAAAAAGACAACCTTTGCTCATCCGCCAAATGACACAATGTCAAACAATCGGTTTAGATTAACATTGTATCAATTCGATACTTGGAGGTGAATCTCAACGCTGAATTGTGAGTTCTGGTATTTGCCTTGAACCCCTTTGCAATTGCATCGTTCCTGATCAGCAAATCTCTCGCCTCTGCTGACATGTGTCTCAAAGGAGCAAGCATAGCTTGACTATTTGCACAACACATCAGAAATTGATGCAGTGTCAAACTCAATCCAAGCTTTGTGCGTGCCCCTCTTGTCCGCATAATGTACTGTGTTGCCAGATGATAAACTACAGACGATCAAACCAAATGTTATTAAGCGCAATGTTCAGTGAGCAGCCCTCAAATGTATTTACCACTGTAAAATCAAGAGTTTAAATTGCTTATATCTCGCTAACGAAGCGCAATCTCGGTCTCAAAACGAGTGCCATCGTGTTCTACGACCTGACATTAGTTTATGGATTACTTTTCAGCGATATTTTGGGGATCGAGTTGATGATCGATTTCTGGCAAATTTTGCCTTGTACTAGCAAGGGAAAATTCAATGATTTTGAATGATGGAGGTTTTCACCTCAAAAATGAAGTTTTCTATTAAGGTGTTTCTATGCTCAAAACAATCGTAGAAACGCACTGGAGCATGTAAAAGTGTCTTTTGATCAATTTACTATAGTGTTTGTAGACATTTCCTCCAAAAACGTGTTTTCCATTTTTCGACAGTTGCTCTTCATAGACCAAAGAAATCGCTTTAAAACTAACACCATTGAATTCCTCGTTCAATTTTACATCCAAAAGGGTAGAGAAATACTTGCAGTTTGGGTAATAACATTTTGTGTAATTGGCCCTGAAAGGGTTTTGGATGTCCAGATGAATGATCTGGAGGACCAGTGGAGCGAGCCTCTAAAATTCAATCCCAGCCCAGGCTCTGTTTTGCCCTGACAACCATCTTCTGCATAGTAAAAGACACTATACAGACGTCTAATTGACTTGGCTGCACTCAATCTCAACCGGTATCACCCTGTAAGTGCCAATCGCATGCTGTTGCATTTTGAAATTTGACATTTGAGTATATACACGATAAGGGACTCTCCTCATTATTAAGCACGTTTCTTGAGTTCAGATGACAGCTTTGGTGAGATGTTCTACTATAACGCTTTCTGAGCTGCATTGACAGGAATCGACTATAGTCGATATGAATTTGTAAACAATGAAAAAAAAATATTTACAGTCGTAACAACCCTTTACCTTTGATCAGTATGAGCTCTCAAGTATACTCAAATGCACACATTATGGCTACATGAAAAATCCCACGAACATTCATGTGATTTAACACTCTTGTGATTTTTTCTTCCTTATTGAGAACACAAAAGATAAGATAATAGAGTCTGTACCTATGTGAAATGTACTACACGCATTTTGCGTTTCATTGAAAACTTGTTTGTTTATAAAACTGTGTGGGTGTCTTTCTTTTTTTTAATTTCTCGTTTTCTCCCTTTTTTTCTTTTTATTATCACAACAAACAAAATGACGATATTAAAGGTAAAGGCAGTAACTCGGATAGGTGTTTGCATTGACTAAAAACACACACACACACGGTATAGTACGCTACATCCTCCAGATGTGTATGGACGTCCCTCCAGCGAAACAAAGGGCTTGCCACCAGATTGTACTCTCATGACGCACAACAGACGACTGTAGTCTATGAAAAGATGGACAACAATATCAACATTGTTAGAAAGAGGTAAGCGTCTAGTTGTATACCGAAAAGAGCGGGCGGAGCAAAGAAATATAACATTCTCAATGAAAATGTGTCATCATGCAGATTGAATCGCCCCTTGACACTATCCGAAAAGATTCTCTATGGACATTTGCAAGACCCTCAGACACAGGAAATTGCTCGAGGCTCCTCCTATTTAAAGCTCTTTCCAGACCGCATTGCATGTCAAGACGCCACTGCTCAAATGGTCCTGTTGCAACTCATGGCCACCGACATTGCTCGAGTCCAGGTCCCTACGACTATCCACAGCGATCATTTAATCGAAGCACAACGAGGCGGTAAGGCTGATTTATCAAGAGCAAAGTACGTCAACAAGGAGGTCTATGATTTCCTGGCCAATGCTTCTGCCAAGTACGGTATTGGGTATTGGAAGGCAGGCTCTGGCATCATGCATCAAGTGTTACTGGAGAATTATGCGTTTCCCGGTGGACTGCTGATGGGCACGGATTCGCATACGTGTAATGCAGGTGGTTTGGGTATGCTTGGTATCGGTGTGGGTGGCTCGGATGCTGTGGATGTCATGGCTGGCAAGAGTTGGGAATTAAAGTGTCCCAAAGTCATTGGCATCAAGTTGACTGGAAGTCTCTCCGGATGGGCGTCACCCAAAGACGTTATTCTCAAGATAGCCGGTATACTCAGCGTGAAGGGTGGTACAGACAGCGTATTGGAGTACTTTGGTGAGGGTGTGGATTCAATTTCATGCACTGGTATGGCAACCATTTGTAATATGGGCGCTGAGGTAGAGCTTTTGTGTGATTGGTTCTATTGCTTGTGTTGTCTAAAAAAATGTCGTTTTTCATATAGGTTGGTGCTACATCGTCTGTATTCCCCTACAATGACCGTATGAGTGGTTTCTTAAAGGCCACCCAGAGACAAGATGCTGCTCACTCGGCCGAAAGATATGCTCGCCTATTGCAATCGGATCCAGATGCTGCCTATGATGATGTGATTGAAATCGATCTCTCCACTGTAGAACCTCATGTCAATGGCCCATTCACGCCTGATTTAGCTACTCCTCTGTCTCTGTTCAGACTGAAAGTGAGACAAGAAGGCTGGCCCCAAGAGCTAAGTGCGTCGTTGATTGGCTCAGACACCAACTCATCCTACGAGGACATGAACAAGGCTGCTTCCGTCGTCAAGCAAGGTTTGGAAAAAGGGCTCAAGGCAAGAGTGCCCTTTTTGGTGACACCAGGCTCTGAACAAATGAGAGCTACCTTGGAGCGTGATGGACAATTGGATTTGTTTGAACAAGCGGGTGGTACTACATTGGCAACAGCATGTGGACCCAGCATTGGACAGTGGGATCGCAAGCAAACGTTACAAGGAGAGAAGAATTCCATCATGATTTCTTATAATAGAAACTTTAGTGGAAACAATGATAGTAACCCCAATACGCACGGGTTTATTGTATCTCCCGAGGTATGTAATGGGGTGTATACAAACGACTGTTACGGTATACATGTGTGTGTATCTCTGACACAACTTATAGATTGCAACCGCCATGGCATTTGCTGGAAAGATCACATTTAATCCCATGACAGATTCCATGGTCGGGTCAGATGGAATCCCCTTCAAATTTGACATACCCTCCAGTCATGATACCCCGCCCAAAGGATACGCTACGCACAATACAGACATGTACCAAGAACCTCCCGCAGACGGCTCCCATATCAACATCAAGATCAACCCACATTCAGATAGGCTTCAAATCTTGCCTCGCTTTCCTGCCTGGGACGGCAAGGACTACGAGTCGCTACCTATTCTCACCAAGATTAAAGGAAAATGTACCACAGATCATATCTCCATGGCAGGCAAATGGCTCAGATACCGTGGCCATTTAGAGCATATATCCAATAACCTGTTGATTGGTTCCACAAATTCAGAGGATCAAGTCAATCAGGCTACCAATGTATTCACAAATGAGACAGCTTCCATTCCTGAAACAGCTCGTGATTATAAATCAAGAGGCGTATCCTGGGTCATTATTGGTGATGAAAATTATGGTGAGGGGTCGTCTCGCGAACATGCTGCTATGGAACCAAGATACTTGAATGGGCTTTCGGTCATTGCCAAGGTAAAATAGGGGGTTGAATGACATTACCCTCCCCCTTGTACACTCATCACGTTTGAAATAGTCATTTGCTCGTATCCATGAAACCAACTTAAAGAGAAACGGCATCTTGCCATTGACTTTTAGTGATCCAGATGACTATGATAAAATTGATCCGTCTGATAAAGTCAGCATTGTTGGCTTGAGTCATATTCAGCCAGGGAATCCCTTGACACTGAGAGTACACAAGAGCACAGCAGAGACAATTGATATTCCACTGAATCATACGTTCAATCAAGGTATGCGTAAAAAAAAAGACGTGTAGTAGCGCACAACATGGTATTCACTCATTGTACATTAGAACAACTTGAATGGTTCAAGCAAGGATCTGCTTTAAATGCAATGTGCTCAAAATAGTAGTTGTTGCTTGATATGATATATATAATAAACTAATTGTAACCATTCATAATCTGGTTGGGGCTGAGATGAAGAGTGAGAGAATGCCGGTGGCCTTCAGGAAATTGACGAATACACAGATATATTCTCTTGTACACCACATAACCAAAAGATTGGTGAGTATATGAAGGCTTGTCTTGTATTATGTTTATAAATGAAATTTCATGCTGCATTCGGTTCAATGACATGGGGGGGATCTACTAGTACTTGTTTTTAGTAGCAACTTTGATCGTGTTTGGAAGAAAATTCCGTTTATTTTTACAATTCATGTATTGAAATAGTATGGCTTCCCCCATACAATTCTTGAACACAAGTAAGAATCACCTGTTTATCTGTTATTCATCGATAATGGGTACATCTGTGTGTGTGTGAGTTTGGACAATCAATTCCCAGATTACTAAAGGGATGCAGAATTCTTTTGTTGATTCATTATGATCTCTAGTACATAGGCTCTTCACTTTTTGTTAACAAGACCATTTGAATACACATTGTCTCCTGACGAGAGCAAAGGCTTCTCAAAATGGAGGAGTATTCTGCTTCTACAGCACCATTCCATGTAGAAATGATGGGCACAATAGTATTCCCAAACCAGTAGCAAAGAAACAATGATGCATTTTGGTTGAATGTCGAAAGAAAACACATGAAATTTACACACTTGTGCTTTTGCTTTCTTTTATGTGTGTACATTTGTAGCATTGAAAACAGTACACAGGTGATACTTGCCTTTTCTATACGGAAAGAAGCTTTGGTTATGCGATTCCTTTAATTACATGTGATTTCTGTTTGATTGCATTTGTTTACTGGATGTACCTACGGCGATTATGACAATCCTAAAAGAACCGCAAGGGTGGTGATTAATATATAGTGCCTATAGTGAATCTCTTTACTTGGTTTATGCATGCAAGCAATTAGGTTTCAATTCCGTCAAGATAGGCTTGTTTGATAACCTCAATTACGATTCGAAATCCCATCATTATGCTTTCATAATTACATTTTCAATGATGGATTTGATTTGTGGCCGTCTAGTGTGTTGCTTTTTCACTCGACAAGCCATGTCTTTTGACGCCCATATTCATCATATTGCATACAATGACTTGATAGTGATTGATACGTCTGAGCTATATAGCGGCGCAGATGTTTGCTTTTTCTGTTTTGGCAGGATCCCGCACATACATTATTTTTTTCACTCGTGTACCCTTCCTTAACAGATAAGGAAACAAATAAAGCGATTTTTCAGATAAGAAAACTAGTGATTGATGAATCAGGAAAAATCTGGGCCGTTCCATGATTCTGCAGGTTTTGAGACACAAAAGCCAAGATGTATTTTTTTAAATGCTATCTCTTGTTTTTGAATTCATTGTCAAAGTATTCCAGTTGGTTGGTTGCCATGGAAACCGTACCTGAATTGTTGCGGAGTTGATCTCGATCCAGAATATGCATAGGAGATGCATTCGTGGCAGCCCGACGAATCAATTCAGGTACAAGGTTTCGTGCATGTCAAGAAACGAGCAAGAGTATAATATTGCAAGTTTTGTAAAGAATCTGCCAATTGCTAAAAGCATTAAAGATGGCCTGCAGTTCAAGTTGTGATCATGACTGTGCACAGATCAAGAAATAAGGAAAATTGCAAATGGGGTGAGAATCATGATTGATTTTGATGGCAAAATGAGCAAAACAGAACTCGTGATTTCATACTTTCCGCTGATTTGTAATGTAAAAATCTAAAATTGGATTGACGGCGAATAATATACAGAAATACATACACATATTATGCTTAAAAAAGTCTTTCGACAACAGCACGACTAAATTCATCATTGTCAGGTGAATGATGGGGGGAGTAGTAGGCAGGATAAATGTATACACATCTTGACATACACATTAAAGCATCATCTTCGTCCCGTGGCATGCGATTGATACGTTTTTATTTTTTCACTCTTTCGTAGCAATGGTGTATATGGATTAAACCCAAAAAAGTCTGTGATGATGATGATGATTTTATATTAAATATTGATCATTTACATCATTTTGCGAGTGCTACTTTCTGTATAGTATTCTTCGTCTCCAGGTAGTAGAACCTCCCAAGTTGAGTTAGACATGAAATGCATATTATCGTCATTAATTCTACTTGCAGATTGCGTAATGAGCCATCATCTTATTACTGCTAAAAAAAAAGATGTGATAGATCGAATATATCAAGATGATGATTCTTTTTTTTGCATCGGTCTTTTTTTTCTTCGCAATCAAGCCTTATTCTTGTGTCTAAATACAAGATCCCGAACTCGGATTTCAATAATTTCATGGTAAATGAAAACGAAAATCATGGGACATTTACTTGTAAAGGACAAGTATTGGGTGCACTAGAATGAAAGGAAAATGGAGCCAAGCTGAACAATGTGTAACAACTGGCAATGGAAGATTTCAGTTTCTTTCATGAGATGCACATCATACTTCAAGAAATTATACATTTAAAAAACAAGTATGTCAATGAGGCAAATGAAGAAAGCATTCAGGCTGCCTCTATTTTCTTTCCTATTTGCCTCTTCTTTAAGTATTCGTGATAAACTTTATCATGTAGTGCAATGATCCACAACTCCGCGTACTCCATCCTCCGTTATTGAGTCTCTTTGTTCCATCTTCTCTCTTCTCTTCAATACAGGCACAGGCGGAGTAGTGCGTCAGACATGTAGTAATAATGACCGTAAATGCAAAGATTATGATTACTCTTTGATTCTCTTGCGGGTCAACTAGGATGAGAGAGAAATGCTCAGATATAGCAACATCTCTAGTCATTATAGTAAACAAAACAATAAACAATAAACGCTCGAGCCAAGTTGTTCTCAAAAACAAAAGGCCGTGTAGATGAAATAACTTTATTTCTTGCTTTTGTTTATAATTGCTATTATTATCATTCATTTCCTCATTCTAACGAGGATCTTATATCATTATCTTTTTCTCTCCTCTGATTTCCCGTCGCTCACCTAATAAGAGTGTGTACTTGAACACAGGATCATATAATAAAAAAAGAAACTATCGTAATAAAAATCGTGGCAGAGCTCAAGAAGATGTAACATGCAATATTATCACGGGTCGAGGTCTTTAAGAAACTGGTGTACAGAGAGTTCGAGTTTAAAAATCTTATAACACAAGGAGTCGGGGCCACCTTTCTTCCATCTACTATAAAATGTAATCAGATCGATCATGATGGATTTCAAAACAGAACCATTATTTGCTTATAGAAAAAAGATGTATTATAACTTTAAATGTAAATGTATTTTGCTCTCGTTCCAAATGTGAATAAGCAAAATCAAATGTAAAAAAAAATGGTAGTATCCCCGTGATAGAGCTTGTGATCTTGTGTACATTTGTAAGACTTTCAGTCGAATTAAAAAATAGATAGAGAGAGACCAAGGAAGTTTGGGGGAGAGATGCTGTGGGGGGATGTAAATTTCGTCCCTCTTTCACACCATGATATGCTTGTGGAATGTGAAACATCTCTTAACTAAAAGATTATAAGCAGCAGGCAGTTTTTTACTATTACAGCCAGATACAGATACAGACATGTACATCAATTTAGAGCAACACAACGAATAGCTAAAAAAAAGCCACTCATACCTGTATAAATAGGACATCTCGAACTTTTTAGCTTTTTGGTTTTTCACTTCCTTTTTTCCTCCTCTCTCATAATTCTATACACTATACATTACACAATGGGTTTTATTCGTTTCGGTCAATTCATTAGCAAATCAAATACCAAATCAGACACAACAGGACCCAATGTTTGCTTTGGTCGAGGCAAAAGCTACTGTCTCATCCACAGACGATACTTTGAAACCAGCTGGTGCCCAGATTGTAGCCGTTCAAGTCGTAAGTAGTGAGCAATTGCAGGGTGACATTAGAGGGTCTTGTTATTAAAGACATTGGCATTTGATAGATCATTAAATGATGCGTACATCAAGTCTACTTGACAAGCAACCATCATGTCGAATGGCTTACTAAAAAATCCCTTGAAAGAAACAATACAAAAAAACTGGAAAAAGCATAGCTACCTTCAATCTCTCTCAAAAAAAAAAAAGAACTACGGTGTTCTCCTTCCCCTTTCATACCATCTTAATTCCATATTGTAAATGTATCCTTTTCTTCCTCCCATCACCAAAAAAAAATGCTCTCATGAGTACCATATTCCCTCATCTCTTATTACCCTTCTTCTTCTTCTTACCCTTACTTTTTCCATCATACGAAAAAAAAATACATGTAATATTATGTCTTCTACTCCCAATGTATTGTCAATCACAATAGACTTGTTGACAATCGATAAAAAAAAAAATACTACTCTATACTACATTTACTTTTTTTTTTTTTTTAACATCTCAAAAATCGAAATAAAAATTCATTGCCAAAGTTATTCTTTATAAATATATCGCTTGTAACACGGCCATTTCTTGGGGGTAGAATTGAAAGCAATCTCTGGCGATCTGCCCACGTTTTAATTGTAAAAAGAGAGAAAGAGAAAGAAATTGAGAATCGTGCTAATAACCTATGATCGCATGATATGCGCACAAACACCGCACAGGTATTCAATGTGTAACTCTATCCTTTCTCTCTCTCTCTATAAAATTTGTGAGCAGAGGAACCTTCTTTTTTTCTTGTGTGATCATGGAGATTACATCTTTCATTGTGAATATCAAATCAAATGTGCATGACCTCGGTTTGTATTTGCACCGGCATCTTCCGTGTGTCCTCTTCTTTTTTCCCTTGTTCCGTGATCAAAGAAAGAAAGAGAGAGGAAAGCGGGTGAGCGAGAGGCAAGAGATCTCCTCCTCATGTTGTGTGCAGTACTCCATCCCTACTTGCTAAATTCGGATAATAACTTTATCAGGATTCCTGTGCTTGGGTTCACCAGACCTTATCGATCTATTTTCTTTGCATATAATGGACTATATGGTATATTGTGCTTGGTGAGTGCGCGCACTATCCGGCTAGTGCCAAGTGTTATGTATGCTATTTATAAAGCGTTTTATTTGCGCAGAGAATACAACAAAATCTTTGTAAGACATAAGCTACAAAGCCAGCATTTGCAATGCAAACTATTTAATAATGTAAATAGCATATTGGGTGTAACAGCGATTATCAAATATATATATGGATAAAAGGGATCCATGCTTGAATCTCCATGTATATCGTATTCTTACTTTTATATGCGTGTACTACAGGATAGAGCAATGTGTAAATGCGCATAAGAAATCAGGCATTTGTATACGATATAATGTGGGATCATAATTGCATTTGCATCATGTATCATACCTACATTCAGATGGCATAGTAGCCCCATGGATACTATGCTATGCATCATATGCTTCTGTACACCATTTGTATACCTATGTAATTCAGATTTAACGTTGGACATCTAAATCTGCCATACATTTTTCAAGGACTGTATATACAGCGACCTGTATTGTAGCACTGTACTACACGTAGTGTAATTAAAAACTTAAGGATTGAAAAATGCTCTAACTACATCAAATTCTTGGAGCTAGACTTAATTATGCATCTATTGTCATTGTCAAATATTGAAAATTGGTAATAGTATAATAGTAGCATCATCTGTCATCTGTGAAAATTATACCACTTGAATCTTAATTGATCATATTCGATTCTTACTTTCACGGGTATTACTTCTGCAACCGTGTGCTTATACATGTCTTTGTCATTCTACTTGCCTGAAAAAAAGTCCACAAAGCATCTCTGAATGCTATATAATGTATAATGGATCCTCAAGGGTAGAATTAGCGGTATTTGAAAATAAATGATCTGCATGGTATCCATGGCAACAAATTCAGGGGTAGATCACCAAATCTAACCGCTTTCAATAAGGCTTTACGACGAAAACAAGATACCCGAGCTTCTGTTATTTCATTTAAACGTGGCCAACACAATTGAATCCACCAAAAGCCTAACTTGTAGGTCTGCACTATTCGGCTAGCGCATTTGTCACATAAGCTTTGACCAAACTCGGGAAAAGACATTCTGCTTCGAATCGCCGTTCTAATGAAGACCTCTTCTCAACGTCATTTTACGACATCAATGGCAATGAAAGAGTGTTTATAATGTATACGTGATATGCTCAATCTAATATCCCCTGTCTGTAAAGAGATTCAAATGACAATGTACACTGAAATTAAGTGTACTTCTGTATTCAGGGCAAATCCGAGGATTTATTCTTAAAATTTTACAAATCCAGAGCGATGCTTTTTCTACATCATCTGTGCTCCCTACACACATACCCGTTCAACACTATATTCAAGCAGAAAAAATGAAAACAAACAATAGTAAATGTCTGATCTAGACAAAATACACATGGATCCAAGAGTGCACGTAGAAAGTTTCCATGATGGAAAATGATCAATGCATATTTTTCTTTTCCAAACATCTGTGAATAAATTATGCATAAACAGAGTCATCAAGTGCTATACACCCATGATATGCTGTATGCTCTCAAAGTCTCAATCAAAATCCACCTGAATAATAATAAAAAAAGGCTCATGATCTTCATGTTGCTCTATTTTTTTTTTTTTTTTGCAGGTTTGTTTTGAATGATATGATTTGAAAGGAGTGGGAAAAAGAATCCCCAGCCCTAACGTTACATGGAAGAAAGTAGAGTTAGGCCAATAAGAGTACAATGCCTCATTGAGTCACTGCCAGTTCAAGCATTTTGTGGTCGGGTTTGTAAATTGACAGGCAATCAAGACGCCTGAGTCACTGATACAGCTTGTGCCAACTAGGTAAGATTGACCAATGATTTCATCAATCTCATTGAGTCAGGATAAATGCAAATATTTACTTTATAACAACCTGCTAGTAGACGAGCGAGAGAATTTTCTTGTTTCTTCAACTTGTTTCTTACACTTCTTTTTCCAAAAAACAACCCCCTATATACAAAATGTCTCGCACCCTCTATGATAAAGTCTGGGATGATCATGTCATTGATCAACAAGAAGATGGTACTTGTCTGATCTACATTGACAGACATCTCGTGCATGAAGTTACTAGTCCTCAAGCTTTCGAAGGTCTCCGTAATGCCAATCGTCCAGTACGCCGCCCTGATTGTACTCTTGCTACTGTCGATCACAATATTCCCACTACAACAAGAAAGAATTTCAAAAATATCACCACTTTTATCAAGGAAGCTGATTCAAGAACTCAATGTGAGACGCTTGAGCAAAACATTGAAGCCTTTGGTCTTACTTATTTCGGTATGGAGGATAGTCGTCAAGGTATTGTGCATGTTATTGGCCCTGAGCAAGGTTTTACTCTCCCCGCAACCACTGTTGTATGCGGCGATTCACATACATCCACACACGGTGCCTTTGGTGCTCTCGCCTTTGGTATTGGTACATCCGAAGTAGAGCATGTACTTGCTACTCAAACTCTCTTGCAAAAGAAATCAAAGAACATGCGTATTCGCGTTCAAGGTAAAGCTCTTCCTGGCGTCACATCCAAGGATATCGTCCTTCACATCATTGGTGTTATTGGTACTGCTGGTGGTACTGGCTGTGTTATTGAATTCTGCGGTGATACCATTGCTGCTCTCTCCATGGAATCAAGAATGTCCATCTGTAACATGTCCATCGAAGCTGGTGCTCGTGCTGGTATGGTGGCTCCTGATGAGGTGACCTTTGAATACCTCCGTGATAAACCTCTCGCTCCCAAGGGTGCTGATTGGGACCGTGCTGTCAAATACTGGAAGTCTCTCAGCTCTGATGCCGATGCCAAATACGATATCAACGTAGAAATCAACGCTGCCGATATTGCTCCTACTCTTACCTGGGGTACAAGTCCTCAAGATGTCGTGCCCATCACCGGCTCAACTCCTGATCCTGCCAAGATTGAGGATCCTATTCGTCGCTCTGCCGTCCAACGTGCTCTTGACTACATTGGCATTGCTCCCAACACGCCTATGGAAGGTGTCAAGGTGGATAAGGTATTCATCGGTAGTTGTACAAATTCTCGTATTGAGGATCTTCGTGCTGCTGCTGCTGTGGTGAAGGGTAAGCGTGCTGCTGAGTGGGTGGATGCCATGGTGGTGCCTGGCTCTGGTTTGGTCAAGCGTCAAGCTGAGCGTGAAGGTTTGGACAAGATCTTTACTGATGCTGGTTTTGATTGGAGAGAAGCTGGTTGTTCCATGTGTCTCGGTATGAACCCTGATCAATTGAAGCCTGGAGAGCGTTGTGCATCTACATCCAACCGTAATTTCGAGGGTCGTCAAGGTGCTGGTGGTCGCACTCATCTCGTAAGTCCTGCCATGGCTGCTGCCGCTGGTATCAAGGGCTGTCTCACAGATGTTCGCAACATGGAAATCTCTGACATTCCCGGTACTCCCAAGCAAAGCCCTCGTCAAGAAGTGGTTGCTGAATTCGAGTCTGAGGAAGAGGAGGCTGACTCCAGCTCTGTTGATTCTGCTCCTGTCGCCACACCTCCCAGCACAGGTGACTCTGCTGGTATGCCCAAGTTCACTACTCTCAAGGGTTATGCTGCTCCTCTTGATATCTCCAATGTCGATACTGATATGATTATTCCCAAGCAATTCCTCAAGACCATCAAGCGTACTGGTCTCGGCAGTGCTCTCTTCTATGCTCTTCGTTTTGACCCTGCTACCGGTGCCGAGAACCCTGACTTTGTCCTCAACCAAGAACCTTACCGTCAAGCACGTACCTTGGTCTGCACTGGACCCAACTTTGGCTGTGGTAGTTCTCGTGAACATGCTCCTTGGGCCTTTAACGATTTTGGTATTCGTTGTATCCTTGCACCCAGTTTTGCTGATATCTTTTACAACAACTGTTTCAAGAACGGTATGCTCCCCATTGTCCTTCCTCAAGATCAATTAGAAGCCATTGCTGCTGAAGCCAAGAAGGGCTCCGAAGTGGAAGTGGATCTCATCAACCAAGTGGTTCGTTTTGCTGGTAGCGAAGTGCCTTTTGAGGTGGAGGCTTTCCGCAAGCACTGTCTCGTCAATGGTTTCGATGACATTGGATTGACCATGCAAAAGGCTGACAAGATTGCTGATTTCGAGGTGAAGCGTACTGAAACATGGCCTTGGTTGAATGGAAAGGGTTATAAGGGAAAGGCTACTAAAATTTCCATCAACGGTGGAGGTCAAAAGAAAAAGACCAAGCTCGATTGGTAGATTCATGTAATAAAACATTTTCTTTTTACTGTAACCCTATTTTCTCTTTTGATTTAATCATTAATTTTACACACAAACATTCATTTCACAAATAAACTGCATTTCTTTTCCTTGTACAAATCATCTACAAACTCTGCTTGTCAAGTAACAGTAATCTACTACTAGTAGTGTACCCGATTTACATCCATAGTCGTGTGACAGACAAACACCAAAAACCCGAAATTCTCGATTGCCGCCAGCTTGTTTAACTTCTTTCGACAAACCATGACGCTATTTAACACGAGCGTTGTCTCTGGATACGTTAGTCTTCTTCCGCTCATCATATTATACACGGATGGCTTTATAGAAAAGACGCTCATCTACTTGCATGCTCTTGGAATCACTTGCATTTTGTATATTCTAGTCAACTCGACAAACGACGATACAACATCAGCAACAGCTACTGCAGGTGGAAATGAGATTTATGGCCTCAGACACTTGCTCTTCAATTTGCAACTACCTCCCAAGACGCTTTGGTTCAATATGGGCTTATGGAACAAGGAAAACATGAGCTTTCCCGAGGCTTGTGAAAGTCTAGTTCATGCAGTTGCAGACAAAATGAACATCAAGCCAAATGCGTCAGTATTAGGCAAGTAGAAGTACAGAGCAGTGAAGAGGGTGAGCGATGATTAACGTAAGCTATTCATAGATGTTGGCTTTGGATGTGGAGATTCGTGTCTTTTATTAGCTGGTAAATAGTACATGCTTATTGAAAGAAGCAAGATCCAGCACTAATCACAATGTTGTTGAATCATAGATCAGTACAAATCCAAAGTTACGGTAAGCGAGGCTATTATACAGCAATGAAAGCAGTGTTTTGATATTTCATACAATACAGGGCATTACAAATGAATTATCTCAATGGAAGATTGCAAACGAGCGTTTGACAAGTTCACAATTGAAGCAAAACATCACCCTTCTACATGGATCAGCAGACGACCTCGACCAGATGTTACCATCCAGAGAGACATTTGATTATATCACTAGCATCGATTCAGCCTATCACTACAACACTCGCTGGCACTTTTTGGGGAATGCTTTCAAAAGACTCAATTTGCTTGGCTCTATTGGACTGTACGATCTCGCCATTGACGCCGATTTTCTGCACAAGGCATCTCCAATGCAAAAGAACATTTTCAAATTTGTGTGTGATACAGTGCATATACCCATTCAGAACCTGGTGACAGTTGAAGAGTACGAGGAGCGTCTGGAAGACATTGGCTACGAGGATGTGCAGATTGAGCAACTGGATAGACATCTTGTGTTTGGAGGATTGTCCCGTTCATTTGATCAACAGTACACAACAGCAATCAAGTATGGCATTGGCGTCAGTCTTTCGAACAGGATCTTTTTGAAGGTGTCTAGCTTCTTGTTTGGATTGTTGGCATCAAAGCCTTGGTTAGTGCCTATCATTGTGAAGGGTGTCAAACAACATGAGGATGAACCATGATCCACCACCACCGCAGCTCCAATTCGTGACTCTTTCAACCTCTTCTGTACATTTTATCATCCTGAACCAAAAATAAAAAAAAGCTAAACACTCTTCTCTTTACCTTCAACACTTTTATTATGGCTACATTCAAATACTGTTTGGAATGGTAAAGAAAAAGCTTACATGTATTCCACTCGAAGCGATGATTGAATTGCTAATGTCTTGATAGCAACAACTTATTATACCCCAGAGAAGATAAAAACGAGAGAAAACTCATGTTTGCCTGTCGTAATTGTGAATATCAAGAACAAGCTGAAAACGTGTGTGTCTATCGTCATGAAATCGTGCATGCTCCTTCGTATGTATTCCAGTGATAGTGTACTATAACGTGGCTGACGATTGATGTCTTGTAAAATAGTGAACAAACCATGATGTTGGCAGATTTAAGTACGGATCCTACTCTTGTAAGTGTTGTGGTTGATAAATCTCATAGTAGACAATGTATAACTCACATCTCGTTAATAGCCCAGAGCTAATGTTCAATGCGCAAAGTGTGGACATCCAGAAGCTGTATTCTTCCAGTCATCTTCGAGACGTGCAGATGCAAAAATGACACTATTTTATGTGTGTGGTAATAGAGGTTGTGGACATAGATGGGTTGATTAAGTTGTATAATAAAAAAAAGTGGATTGTTGCATAGCACTTGGTTTTTTTTGTTATACAATTTGATGATGGGATCGTGGGTTGTGGATGGTTCTCTTTGAATGGCATCTTGTGCAGGAATACGAGGAATTTGGATAAGCGTAGTACATGTCCATGTTGCGCAATCGACGTAGGATCTAGCATTGAGGTGAGGACATGACAGGGTCTGAGCGTTGAACATGTCAGTTGAATTAGCCGAGTTATACTTTAAAAAGCCCCACGCATAATGCTCTTCAATTCATGCTTTGCTAGTTGGACGTCGTCGTTCTGCAAGCTCAGCATTGATAAAAAAATTGGTCATGTTATGCCACTATTACACAAACACTTTCCAAGAGCAACCTGTAAATGTGGATTTTATTCTTTAAGGATGTCATACGTTTGTATCAATGGGAATGAGTCGTATGAATATTCACAGCATACTAGCAATGTCTCTTATTGTACATGTCTGCAAAATTTAGAGGTATTTGAGCAGTAGTTACTCGTCTTGTAAGCCGTTCCAAGTCGCCAAAATATTGCTCTTGGTTAGTATTTACTTTCTCATTGTTTAAGCCCAAAATCAATCTCAAACCAGATCATGAGGTACCCCTCATGGATTAAAGTCGTGACCAAATTTGGCTGCCAAAATACCATTTATCATGAAGGTAATCGGCGTATTGAAACCTAATAATTGTGGATTGTAAATGGAATAATAATTCAGTTTGAACTGACTACTTGATTCTAATTTTATTACGCATTGTCAAATACAACATAAGGTTTCAAGGATTTTAGCTAGATTCTCAGGTTCAGAATCTTGGAATACTCTGAGCAAAGGCACATGTTCTACAATGTCAGTAGTAGTACAAGCTAACGAGGCTTATACCTATACCTATGTCTTGTGTGAACAACTCAAGCCAAAGCATCTCTTTTATTCTTTGATTTACTCCAACTCCTCATATCTGTTACTATGGATTTCGTCGGTGTAGATTATTACATGGTGATAAGTATGGCATGCCATGCATTCTTATTAATTAATATTGATATACTGACCACTATTAGTTCTATTGAACGGGAGAATATACTTTGTGCCGTACAATTTGCTCACCAATCATCCACTTGAAAGTGATCTGCAGAATGCAGCTAGTTTACAGTAAGAGTATACATATAATTTGACATAAATGTAGCTCTAAAGTACCTCAGAATCAAAGACTCATGCATTATCAACTGTGGCCGAGACGAAATACTCAGCATAGGGGATGATTGTATTGAAGACTACATGAATCAAACTGGCGCCGAAGATTGTGTGTTTGTGGATAACTTGATTGACATGATGTTCCAAGCAAGCACAAACCAGCATTCGCAATCTGACAACGATTTGATACAACTCTTTATGGATCTTTCTATTTTTCGAGCAGTCAGAAACATAGACCTTTACGAGGATTTGACTGAAGAGGCAGTAAAGTCATGGATGTATGTAATTGTTACTCCAATGGAGTGGGGGAAACGCGTTGCAAGCGATGCTCTGCTTGCCGTATTTTCAGGATCCAGGATTATTTCGCCTTCCAATGCTTTGGTGATGACCGCTTTTGAACCATTGCTACTCTCATATTTGCGCATGAACTCTCCTGCAGAAGAAACCACCCTTCTCAATAGCAAGAACATACTATGTGAGCTGTCCGTTGGCAAAACCGGAGATGTGTCGTTGTCGATGAACGTCTTTTCTGTCACAAAGCCAAAAGAATATCAGTATCAATTTTTCAGTATGTACATAGATCCGTCTCTATCCGTACCCACTCTATTTTCCAACAATCGAATTCAGCTATATGCGGGATACAACAATCTTGTGGCACTGCTCAGAGATGCCTTTAAAGAAACGATTGGATTGAGCATGTTGTTCTACAATGCCCTCCTAAATTACTTATGCACTTTTCTTCATGTACGTTTGGAGCATGAATTATTCCTATTGCCTATACTCATGATTTATTAATACATAGAAATTTGAAGCGAAATACCAGGAAGAAGGTTCGAAAAGACTCGACCAGATTTATCCGTTTCAGGACAGTGAGTTTCATCCAACGATTGCCCAGGAGGACATCTCAGCATTGCGATTGATCACTTTGATGGACATTTATGCAGTACTCTCGCCTCAATGGGAGCCCATCATACCTGAAATACAATCCCTGATTGAAATACAACTCTGCATCAACCGAGTCTTTTTTACGGTAATACCTGAAGCCCCACATC
>JAXQGS010000281.1:0-22845 GCA_037040325.1 Mucor sp. M7501 | reverse complement strand
GAAAAAACAGAGGGAAACCCTCGCATTTTTTTTCCAGGATTTTTGTGTGTGTCGAGCCCATTCTAGCGATGGGATTGGCTAAAAGACTGGACAGCAAGTGAGATAAACCTCTGTAAATATTAAAATAAAATTGAGCTTTATAATGATGCTAGAGCTTTTAAAGTAGCATGTTCCTATACCCAATTTTTGCGCTGATTGTGCCCGTGCAATTGAGTTCTTTGTAACTATCATGGTAGTTGATTAATTTGTAATTTCTGAGATTTTGCAATTTTAAAGCATAAAGTTATATAAAAGCTTTAAATGACGAGTAATAACGATTTATTACAAATCATGAATAGATGATAGTCAGTGTGTGGTGGAAACACCTTGTAGTAGTTAAAACCTCTTGATGATAACTTGCTTTGTTATCATTTGGCATAGGTTCAAAGTCGTCTTGTTGCGCATTTTACAAAAAGGCAAAAATAATAGTTACATGTGCTCAGGAACTAAAAAAATTATGACATATGGAATCATTTTAACTCAAGCTCGGATAAATTATCTCACAAGAAACTTTGTAAGCGCCAACTTGATCTGTATAATATGAGGATTCGTAGTCTGTTTGGTATTATGCCACTAATGACTTTATGGAAAATTACCTTTTCAGAACGGAAGGCCTTTCCATTTCGCAAGATGATCATGACAAGATGTTTGTATCACAACTCGTCAGTTGAAAAAAAGTGATCACAAACGTTTAAAAATAAACATTGGCTATGAAGTAATCAAGGAAGTTTCCGTTGTCATGATATTCAGCTCCACGCATTGCATATGCATACATAAAGAACGGCATTTTGTACGTAATTTTACATGGTTTTTATTAAATAATTTCTATGAGTTTGCGTACATAACGTCTAGTCGCTACCAACAACACCACCCTTGTTGAGTCCAACTGCTTTTTCTACGACTTCTCGCATCAAATCTATCAAAGTGCAGCATGTAACTATGATGTGCGCTTCCAAGTGATCAGGTCTTTCCACCAAGTTCAAGGCATTTTTATCGATAATCAATTCGCCCAAATGAATAAAGTATCCCATGCGATGACTATCAAATTCTGCAATGACACGCCACTTCTTTTTGGGTTCGTCTTCGTCCTCCAAATGCTTGTCTGGTCGCAGCTGGCACACCATGTCGTGCGATAGCAAGCTGGCTCTCTTCCATCGAATACGATACCCCTCAAACTCGGTATCATACGTAAATAGTAAATGCGAGTTTGTACGGTTGTGCAGCTGATTAGATTTAGTGGTGTTGAGTGTTCCCGCAGTAATTACAGTGGATTCATCATCAAAATCGCTTTCCTCTTCCTCCTCTTGCGGGTAATCCTTTTCGTTTAGAATCACAGGAAAGTCCCCCCATTCAACAGTAATCTCCTTCTTGAAAGCTCTTCTTCTTGCTTCTGCGACCTTGATCTTTTCTGTTGTGCTGCTACTACTGTTGAGTGCCGTACGATATAGTATGTTCTGGAATCCCCACGAATAGGAATGAGGCTGCACCTTTTTGTAAGCAGGAATTTTAGTTCCTTTGAAGTAGACATCATGTTCATGAGGCCTTGCCAAGGAATGCTTGCGTAAGTCGTAGTTTATCATGTCTTCCATGGGCTTCTTCTTCAAGATTTGTAATAAAGCAAGCCTGCTTGTTGCGCTGCTCGTGTTACTACTGTTACTGCTGACACTTGATGCGCTGGGGCTCACTGCAACCACAGGATTGGAAGAGGATGTACTAAGCACAGTTGTAGATGAGGGTACTTGAGATATCAAGGTAGCAGTTAAGCGAGCACTCAGCTCGTCTTCGTCTTCGTTTGTTCGGATGGGAGGTCTTTTGCCATTCACGAATTCCGCTCTTACGATAAGATCATCAATGACTTCTTGAGGCAAATGTGTAGTATTGCTATCATGCTGATGCTCGTTGTTAATGTCATTGTCGTCGTATGTATTTGGTTTATCATAAGAAACAGTTGGTGTGTCTATGGTATCTGGCTTTTGAGTGAACACTACTTGATCATCAATGGTATCAGGTTTCATTTGGTTAATTAAGGGGTAAAGCTAATTGAGGAAGAAAGAGAAGATAATCTCATTGGGCTGAATGTGGGTTTAAATACCCAGTGCTGCTTGGATTTTGGAGTGGCTTTTAATGTCATTTTCTGAATCATTCAGATAGACGTGTTTTATCATCACGCATTTTCTTTTTACTACATTTTAAACATCTGCCAAATGTCATTTAAAAGAAACGATATAAAAAATTTCAGTTCTCATAAACCTAGCACAAGAGAACTGAAAAGGTCTCATGAAGGGCGTACTAATATACTCGACGACCTCGTCTCTATGCCACCAATAAGCAGAAGAGGCTTCATGGTACCTGTAGATTCGCATCGACTTAAAAGAGAAGAATGTCAAGCATCAAAAAAGCGCCGTCCATCACTATCGACAGACGAAGAAGACGAAGATGACCAAAGCGATTTCAGATCTGATCCAAAGCCAGAGGATGTCCTAAAGATGCCAAAGAAGAAGACAGGCTCCACTTCAAGCAATTCACTGCACATCCCCCAAAAGAGAACTACACCATCAACCTCAAGTATCAAGACAGGCAGTATCTTTGAGTCAGCCTCTCCTTCCAACTCTCCTCAAACAAGTATCAAGATACCACCAAAGAAAGAAACAAACCCATTTGCCAGCGATAGACAGATATTGGTAGTACCAGCAAAGAAGAAGCCAAAAATGGATGTTGAAAAGGAATTGGAAAGAATGCACGGATCCCTAGTCAAAGGCCAAGAGGATGATGAACGTGAACAACATACGAGTGAAAGGAAATGTGATTTCTGCGGCGAACAGCTATTTCCAATTACAGAACCTTTGCGCAAAGCATTGGAAGAGCTTGAAAAGAAGAACGATGCCTACGCCAAACAACAAAATCGACACTATGAACAGTTGCATGCAGCTTCATCTTTTAGTACTCCAACTGGCTTTGTGGTTTCAAGACCTGTACCCAACGACGAGAAAGACAGGTTCTGTAGGTTGCATAGAAGACAATTGGTAACTATCCCTGAAGGCATCAAAAAAGGCTACCCCAGACAGATTGATTTCAGCAAGATTGAGAAGAGAATCAGCACCTTCAGCACTCAACTGGAGGAAGTTATTTGTGGTGTCATCGCTAGTGATTACAAAGATATCGCAGAAAAGGCGTACAGGGAACAAGGTCGAGCCAAGGCAAGAAGTGTCATGAGTGTGCTCAATCGATTTACTGCTACTTTGCCTGGTTACTACGGCCCTATGGGAGCTGCGGTCATTCTCAAAGCTTTGACGAAAATGTACGTTAATACTGGATACTTGCGTAAACACTTGAAGTCATCGCAACTGCCATTGGAATACTTGCAGCAAGTTCTCGTTCCAGAAGTAGGCTTTCGTTTGATCCGAGAAGATTTGCAGAAGGGAAAAAGAGCTCCTGTTGCCGATCTAAATGCCAAAGCAAAGGCTACCATGAAAGAAAGTGCAGCGTATGGTAATGCCATGTTCCCTGTTGAAGATGCTGACATTGCCGACGATCGTGTCTCCAATATCAATTATAGTCTTGAAGATGAGAACAATGGCGACGACGACGACGACGACGAAGTAGAAATTAGCGAGGTTTACGCAATAGATTCAGATTAGATATAGCTATTTGATGTGTATTTTGTATTAAACCAAAAAAGAAGTTGATTTCTTCCTTTTTATTCGTATCCTTTTATTAAATAATCTTCCACGTCAAAAACTACTATTCATAGAGATCGATTCATTGCTGGTGCGTTGTAGTAGTTGTGCAGATAAATATAGAAATTCAGGGATTTTTCTTTTTATTTCAAAACGTTCATTTTCATTCTAGAATAAAATGGGTGATTTAATGGTGTTCAACGTTCTTGTGGTGCTCTATTAAAGCAGTAAGTACATCTCTCCCAGCATATCCATCCTCATTCACAACAAACAACTTACTCAAGTGGAAGTGATAATCGATAGTATAACCAATAGCGAAGACACCGAAGATGAGGTGAATCAAAGGAGTGACAGAGGCGTTCTCACCATCAATGTAACGGGCCTTGTAATGACCCCAAGGACCAGAAGGCTTGGCAGCTTCAACGGTACCCTTGGGCAATTTCTATCCGAAACTGTTAACGACATTACATCTCGAACAAAACATCCATTAAATATCTCACCTTGTAGAAGCTGACCAATTGAGAGATTTGACCGTCCTTGGCAGAGCCAGAAAGTCTGGTAGCAGCAGCTACATTAGGAGGAATAAGAGTCTTGGTGGTGTAGGCACGACGGAAAATGGCACTCATATTATGAAAAGTTTTTGGTTTTAGATAAAGTGTGGGGCACAAAATAAAAAGAGACAAAAAAGAACTAGAGAAATATATAAAATGCTGTTAAAAAACACACCAGGGGGTGAATTTGGTGACTGGAAAGGGGATTGACAAACTGCATTTGGCCTGTTTATACGTCACCGCTTTATCCATCTATCACAGAAGGAGAGATTCGCTTGAAAGTCCGGATGAAGAGCAGTGGATGCATTGTTCTACTTGAAGTTGGCATGCTACTCGTTTTTGCAATGAGATATCTAATGTAACATTGCTAAATGTCGACATATACTTGGCAATGTTCGAATCCAAGACTAGCGATGCCACTTTTGACGTCGAAACTATTGATTCAAATAGATAGCAGGACCAGCAATGCCAATTTTTTGATTTATGAGTAATTCCTAATTCTTCATCAAATGATATCCCACCGATGTAGGCTGAAATGTCAATTTTGGTATAACCTTATCATGTAAAATTATCCAGAAACGATCTGGAGCTGTGGATCTGATTACTCTACGATGCTCCACGCTTGTATCAATGATAAAAACTCGTATACAGACATACATCGTACTACCATTACCTCTTGCTACTTGAAAGTATACCAAATTGAAGTACATTTGAGTTAATTTCTCGTGCTGAAAGCCGTTTTAGGCTCCCAGGATAACGCCAAATAATTGCTTTCATCTAGCTTTCTCTCACTGATACCTTTGCTCAACTTTTTTGGAATGGCCAATCTCTGTTCATGCGGCTCAGAAAGCCACAGCAGAGCATCTCACCAAAGCTGTCATCTGAACCCCAAGAAACGCGCCCAACAATAATAAGAGACCCTTAGCATGTATACTGAAATGCCACATTTCGTAATGCAGCAGCATGTAATTGGAACCTACAGGGTGCCACCGACAGAGATTGAGCGTAGCAAAAGCTATTAGACATCTATATAGTGTCTTTTACGATGCAAAGTTTAGTTTCTAGGGCAAAACACAACATATGCTGGGATTGAATTTCAGAGCTGCCACTGAGCTTCTGGATCTCCATCTGGACATCTCAAACCCTTTCAAGGACAATTACACAAAATGTTATTATGTAAACAACAGGTATTTCTCTAGACCTGTACATGCAAAATTGAACGAGGAATCCGATAGTGTTAGTTTCAAAGCAATCCCTTTTGTTTGTGGGGAGCAACTGTCGAAAGATGCAAAACACGTTTTTGGAGGAAAAGTCTACAAACACTATAGTAAATTGACCCGAAGACACTTTTATATGCTCTATTGCGTTTCTACGATTGTTTTGAGCATAGAAACACCTTAGTAGAAAACTTCATTTTCGAGGTGAAAACCTCCATCATTCAAAATCATCAATTTTTCCCTTGCTAGTACAGGACAAAATTTTCCAAAAATCGATGATCAACTCAATCCCCAAAAAATTGCTGGAAAGTAATCCATAACCTAATGTTAGATTGTAGAACACAATGTCACCTGTTTTGAGGCCGAGATCGCGCTTCGTTGGCGAGATACAAGCGATTTAAAGTCTTGATTTTACAGTGGTAAATACATTTGAGGGCTGCTCACTGAACATTGCGCTTATTAACATTTGGTTCGATGGTTTGTAGCTTATCATCTAGCGAATCAGTGCAAATGGTTAAGCTATACTTGCTCGTTATGACGGATACCAGCAGAGGTGAGAGATTGGCTGATCAGGGACGATGCGGTTGCAAAGGAGTTCAAGGCAAATATTAGGACTCGCAATTCAGCATTGAGATTCACCTCCAAGTATTGAATTGATACATTAACCTGAACCGACTGATTGGCATTGTGTCATTTGGCGGATAAGCAAAGGTGGGATACCTCCCGTCGAAAACCTTCCCTTGGGTTAATCGGGCAAGCCCGTTGCAGGCGTGAGCTGCGTAACCCCCATTAGAGCGAAGGTGGACCTTTTCACCATAGTTTCGGGAGTGAATTACAGCAGCTTGCAAACCATATAACCCATCCTCTAAATCATCGTAGTAACTCATTTCTTTGCTATGTAGTGCTTGATAAGGAAGGCATTAGAAATCTGCAGCAAATGTTCCTGAAAACATCAGTGCCTTGTATTGTCATCAAATGCAACATATTGATGGCGACTTTTGCATGGTGTACAACCTCAAATCACTCAAATTACTGCGCAATTAACTGATCCAACCGCAAACGCGACTTCTAATGATGATGATGATCTCTTATGATCACATTACATGTATCGTGATTTCTGTAAACAAACATGATAGCCCTATGTAGGCCACAGATCGTGTGCGACAAGTACCTATATATATTAGAAACACAAGTGATATAGTGGATTCCATTATTGCTCACCTTGTGTAGTGCAATTGACTAAACTTGAGTCTGTATGACAAATTCAAGCTTTTTACAGCTCCTATAAAAAGGGAAGAATTTTCTTCAAATGTCTCTTTTTTTCTCTCTAATCAGAAACAAGCATTAGACTATAGAAATGACATTGAACGAGAAGCTCTCACAAATTACAGTTCGACCTGTCAAAGCAGAAGAATATGACAAAGTCAAGCGCACAGTGTATGACATAATCAACGTAGCCTTCAAATCAGACGATAGTTGGACCACAGACAGAGCCTTTGTCAGCATTGACCGTATTCCCACTACTGGAGAAGCCGAATTTGATGCCAGATGCAAGGAACCCAATGTGCTTTTATGTGCCTTTGATGAACAGGACCAGATTGTTGGTGTAGTGCATCTTCAGGTGCAAGGAAGCGAAGCTCTGTTGAACTGCCTGGGAGTCAGCCCCAGCCATCAATCCCGTGGCGTCGGCAGTCTCTTAATCCGAGAGTCGGTCAAACACATCCAGGCCACTATGCCAACGATCAAGGAAGCGGTCGTGCATGTCTTTGTCGCTCGTCCTGAACTGACTACATGGTATGTGCGTATGGGATTCAAGGATGCTGGCGAAGTGATTCCTTTTCCCTACGGCGATATCCTCATTGTAGATGAAGCACCATTGGTTGTCTTGAGATGCCCAATCCTCTAATTGGGCCACGAGAATCAAAAATAAAAAGAGACAATTAGACGCCCCGTTTCCCTCGCTTTTCTTTTATCTTTTGTGTGTCATTCAGACATTTATTTCGTTTTGTTTCGTCGATTATTCACTGCTGCTACAATGGTCCAACCTACAATTTCTGTTCGCATTGCTACTGCTACTGACGTCAAGTACAAGGAAGAAGCTGCCAAGGTTGTCAATGCCGCATACCGTTCTGAAGGTTTGTGTGTTGTAGAAAGCGTCCAGCATTGGGCCAAGCCAACTGACGCACGCTTTTCAAATTAGGCGGCTGGACCACTGAAAAAGACATTGTCAGTGGAGAACGTTGTACAGTTGATGTGATGGAAAAGTTCATTCTGGACAATGGCAAGCCTCATACCCTTTTGATTGCATTTGACCAAGATGAGGTCGTCGGTACAGTCCAAATTCAACATGCCCCTGAGCACCCTGGAGAGGCTGAAATTGGTCTGTTCTCGGTAAGCCCAGCACATCAATCCCGAGGTATCGGTGGCAAGCTTGTGCGTCAAGCCATGCTGGAAATGCGTCAACTTGGCTACCACACTGCCATGATGCATGTATTAGAAAATAGACCTGAACTGTTGGCTTGGTACAAGAAGCTCGGTTTCGCTGAAACTGGAGAACGTATCCCCTTTGTCTGGCCTGAGATGCTCAAGGTGGATCGAAACCTTCACTTTTTGACCTTGAAGAAGCCAGTTCAATAAATATTTAGAGAATTAATCGGTTGTTAATTTGAGGGTTTAGCCCCTTACAGATTGGGCCTTTTTTAATCTTGTTGTGTGTTCTGGCCCTCTCTCTTTTTCCCTTTTCTTTCTCTTGTTCTCTTTATCTCCCACACAGCCAGTATGTCTGATTTGAACAAGGTCTCCTTGATTGATACGAGCGAAGAAGAACAAGCAAGCCTCGTTCAAGCTATCCCTGCATCCAAAGCTCCTGCTCAAAAGGAACACGATAACTTGCTGGATAGTAATGACGACGACACACAGCCACACACAACTGCCTCTGCTACTATTGCGCCCGAGGCAAACCAACAACAAGACGAAGCCATCATTATGGCTACCGCTGCCAAAGAGGAGGACTGGGAGGGTGACAAGAAGGAGCATCCACTTGCCTCCCTGTCCTTGGAAGAGTACGAAAACAACGATCCTTGGGCTGCTCAGCCCGAAGACAATGCTTTGTTGCAAGCCGATGTGGAGGAGGACGATCAAGATGATGTACAAGAAGCTCTGGTCCAACAACCCATCGCTACCACCACTGTATTTGATGCAGACAGCCGACATGAGCCCGTCGTGGAGGAGCAGCTGGACGAGGATACTTCAGCTACCAAGGTTAATTCTTCATATTCTTTTGGTAAACCTTAAATTGCGTCTCTCAACGTGTTTCATCATATAGGGATTCCAAAACTTTCATGACAGTGATAAAATCGACGATTTGAACGTGAAGGGCCAACTTCCAGAGTGGTTAGTTGGAGAGCATTTCACTATTGGCCCTTCTACATTTGATATCAAATACACTCGCAAGATTGAAGTCGATGGTGAGCTTCAAAACGCAAGTGCATTTTACACATTTGGACATTGGTTTGATGCGTAAGTACTAGGCCTACTGGGATGCAAGAATACCAGAGCAGGGTGGATTAATACCGCATAAATTAGACTTCCTTTGGTGAACAGATTCGATTTGAATGGCTCCAGGAATTCAGTGACATACAGACATCGCTCCACCAGCCGCAGACTTGTGGAAAAGATCAGAGAGCATCACGGATACGCACCTCAGCACCCCAACGCACTGTACATGTCAAACACCAACCAAACCGTGCTATCCAAGTTTCTGGGTTCCTCCAAGGTAAATAAGCCCGATGCTGAACCTTGTGCTGCTCGTATCTTGGCCAATATTCCAGGTCTAGAAGGACGCTTATTCGCTCAAAACCATGCTAACCATGTACAAGAACTGGATCCCTTTGACCTGAAACCAACGCGTCTGCTTCAATGGAATGAAATCAACCCCAAATTCAAGGGCACAAGTTCTTGTCCCAACGGTAAATACGATGCTCGCACAGGAGAATACATCAACTTTTCAATGGAAGTGGGCTATCAGTCTGTAAAGTACAACTTCTTTTCCATCTCTGACAAGAATCCCAAGGGATCGCTTCTTGCATCTGTTACTGCACCCATGGCGTATGTAAACAACTTTTCAATTACACCCAAATACATCATCTTTGTAAGTGGAGGGCTACAACATGCACTTGTTTGTATTTACTGACAGAGAGTCTCAAAATAGGTAATTTGCCCTATTTTAGCGAATGCTGGTGGTGTCAAATACAACTGGAACGAAAGCATCATGGACTCGTTCTCCTTCAGACCCTCTGACCCTACCTTGTTTTATGTCATTTCCCGCGAGAAGGGCGACGTCGTAGCTACTTACCGTTCTGATCCCTGCTTTGTGTTCAACCACATCAATGCCTTTGAAGATGACCGTGATGGCGTGTACCTGGATATGATCTGCTACCCTGATGACACAATTGCGCGTCAACTAACAACGGAATACCTGCGCAATCCCTCCACAATGCAGCCCTCTCGCTTGGTCGCCTCTGAAGTGAGACGCTATTTGCTTGCCAATATCGAGGAAGAGAAGATCACATACATGGCCAACAACTCATTGATACCATCCAAGACCAGCGTTACCACTCGCATCTTTGGCCTTTTCGGCAAGAAACAAACACCCGCTAGCAGTGATCTGGAGTACAATAACCAAGATCAAGACATGAACAAATGGTACTCTTGGATGCCTATTGCCTCTTATGACAAGCGTGTTCAACCCTCGATTGAATTGCCTCAAATCAACCCTAAATTCAGCATGTACAAACACAACATCATGTACGGTCTTGGCTTTTCGGCTGCTAGTTCGCTAAAGGATGGTGCTATTTGGGACAGCATCGTCAAGACAGTAAGTGTAAAAATTAATTGAAACTCGAATAGCGTGCTTAGTCAATGTATAAATAGAATATGGATACCAAGCAAATCGAGGCATCATGGCATCAAGATTTCTGTTATCCCAGTGAAGCCGTATTCGTACCAAGACCTTCTATCGGTCCTGAAGACGAAGTTGGCGAAGATGAGGGTGTCTTGATCAGTGTCGTCATGAATTCAGCCAAATCCACTTCATTTTTACTTGTTTTGGACGCTGGATCATTAAACGTTTTAGCTACTGCTGATTTGGAAAGATTGGTACCACTCAGTTTTGCTCATGGTTCTTATCGACTTCGAGAAAACTAGAAGAATGATCGTCATCATGCTCTCATTTATTTTATATGATTTATGTGTAACTTTTTTTTTAATTAAATGAATATCTATTGAAATTTCTACAATGAATGTTCGTTCCTCAATGTATACTATGTACGTATGCACAGATTCTTTCGAATCTGCATACAAGTGCTTAACTGATCATCCTTTGTTTGTTATTGGTACGAAAGTTAATGTCAAACGTATATGGGGAATGGAAAGGCTGCTTGGCATTGAATCAGAAACTAATCCAATATGTATGTGTTTTGTAACAGCTGATATATAATGGCGTTTGCTCGCACTAGAAACTTTCATGCAACCAACCCTCTAATGTATACGAAGGTCAAATGCCAAGCTTTATACATACTACAACACTTGCTCTGCATCGATTCGATTGCAAAGCTGAAATCAAAAGAATGTCTACCTACAGATCAAATGTATTCATACTAAAATTACTACAACTGAGTTTGAGATTATTTGTTGTCATGGCAACAAGCGTTGACAGGCAAGGGCAATCTCTTTGATCTATGGTATGATTTATCACCCCAAATAGCTAGCAGGCCAGTGCACGCTTTTAAGACAAGAAAAAAAGAGCTCTAAACCAGCCATGATTTCATATTTTTATGCAGAAAAAGGAGAGTAATGATAGCATCATGGATCCCATTTACGCTGCTTTTGAATAAAGTTTCGTATCCCAAGCTAAACAGGATGATTGGTTGACCCTTACACAAACGAGGCGTAAACATAGTCGTAAGAAACGTAATGATATCATGTCCTCTGTCCAGAAATCTAATATAAAAAGGGCCAGAAAACTAGTTCCTTTTGTTTCTCTTCTTTATTGTAAAAACATACTAATTTTTTAAAAATGGCCTTCACTTCATCTGATATCTGTAAAATCATTGCTGGTAAGTTACATGTGGATCTGCTGTAAAATGTGCCTGTGTATTCATATGAGTACCAATGTTAGCCGTCGTCTTGCCTCCTCTCGGTGTCTTCTTTGAAAGAGGTTGTAACTGTGATCTCGCTATCAACATTGCTTTGACCTGTCTTGGTTTCATTCCCGGAATCGGTAAGCTTAAAGTGTGAATAAAAAAGTGAGGTGATGTTGATTTTAACATGAAAATGTTTAGTTCATGCTCTCTACATTATTCTCAAGTATTAAGAGTAGTACGCGTGTTGGCATATCTGCAAACAGACTCCATGTATAAAAACCAACCAAGCCCAAACAATTCTATATATTTCAAATCTTCAAGAAATATGAACATTTACTTTATACCAACATACTAATTATAATAAAATGAAATAATATTGTTGTAGCAAAATAACCTTTTGTGTGTTTATCATCTATAACGCAATGCTGTATGTGCCATAGCACATAATTTGCTAGCGAGAAGAAAAAAAACTTGTGATCAAGTTGCAACATGTCATTGCCCTGCGAGGTTGAATAGCCATTACGAAACATGTAGGGAGGCTGTCTCGTCTGAGCGTAGCACAAGAGTAATACAAATCATACAAATAGAATGTCTCTTCCGTAAAATATGAAACGTAGCACCTTTTGAAGGATAAAAGGAAGTCGTTCGAATCACATCGCATTGCATGGTCATGAGTTTTGTACATGTAAGATGAGGTGGAATGTCTGGAGACGTATTTTCTTTTTATTAGTGCCAGGTATGATCTATGTGGAGGTATGTATGTATAGTATAATATGTAATGTATGCGTAGTAGTGTACACTTTTGGTTTGATTTGGGCAAAAGAGAAGCGAATGGTATAGGCCGTAGTGCTTAGTCATAGAAATCATCTCTATCAAATATGTCTTGATCAGCAACCACAAACGCATCGCTCAAGATGTGATTCACCATGGTGGCTAATCCGACGGTCTTTTCTTGCTTTTGTAATACTTCTTGTTCGTCGATAGAGGTTCTTGGCGTATGCAGCTGTTCGTCTACCTCATGCTGCGGTGATAGTGAGGGCGATGAAAAGTAGAATGGAGCATGCTGAAATCCGCTATTCATACTGGTGGCCGTTAGGAAGGAGTTGATGGACGCTGAGGGGACGATAATTTCTACTTTTTCATCATAATAGCACCCTACATTTACAGGAGATGAAGCAATGGCTGAATCCCGGTTTTTGTCTTTGTCTATAGGCGATGAGAACCATTCACCCACTGGGATGCTGTTGCGCTTTGTCTTTTTGCCCATGCCCAATGTTGACCACCGATGCTTCTTGTGTGTCGTAGTGCCATCACAAGGCTTCTTTTGCCTTACAGTGCTGTGCTCTTGGTGTTGAGCAGTGCTGCTGCTGCTGTTGGACGTGGATGAGGATGTGGGTGTGAATAGACGAGACAGACGATTGAGCATTTGATGCTTCATTGTGGATTGTATAAAATGTGAGAGAGAAGGAGGAAAGAAAGCGACATGTAAATAATAAAAAAAGTAGCTATATATCCATACCAAATGATTTGATATGCAATACGGCGTAATAGTCTTTTAGTTGCAAGCATCTATTCCTTGATTAGGTTTCATTTCCCAAAATACATCATGTAGGCACTACATGACAAGCACTGCTTTCTAGCCATACATGACTAAATATACATCCCATTGTGCATTGCCATCATCAAATGGTAGCTGTATATATTGGATGACCTTTTTTCATTTGAGCATGCAGCATGGCATAAAACAAGCTGGGAAAGGGCACATTGGAGAAGGGGGTCAAGGACAAAAAGCCATCAGGGGATCCCAAGCAAGTGCTTCTTCTCCTTTCATTTTATTGCCACTGATCCATTTGATCCCAAGCTCTGTGTGACTTTTCGGATGCCACCAGCTACTAAATACACCAAAAAAATGTGTCATCATAGCACCCTGCTCTCTTCCCTCTTGTTCTCGCACCAAGTTGATTTTCCAACCATGCTATATCGTGTTATTCAAAAAGCAACCTTGCCTGCCACCCGCCGTCTTATTTTCAACACCTGCCGTGTTCAGATTCAACGCAATCTCTACTTGACTGCCTCTAAAAGCAGCATCCACACGAGCGCAAAGCAACTGTTTGCTTCCTCCCATGATTGGCAGCAAACACCTGCACCTCAGCATCCGCTCATTGACAAGATCCAGCAACACCCTCACATCATGCAACAGCTGGTTGACTTTACTCAACTGCTCCAGTCCAAAGGCGTAGATGTATCTGGTAAACAGCCCAGCTTCATGCAGGTGATGAAGGTCATGAATGACCCAGACATCAAGGAAAAGGTGCAAAAGTTGGCCCAGGACATGCAAGCTGCTGGCATCCAGCTGGACATGCAAACCATCCAAGAGCTTCAATCCAATTTCTCCAGCATGTCAGCCAATGCAACTCCAGAATCCACCTACACGGATGAATCCATAAACGAAAAGCAAGAGCAGCAGCAGGGCGAGGAAAAGGAGCATGGCAGAAAGCGCGGTGTCATGAATAGAGTCAAGGGATTGTTCAAGAAATAAATTGGCATTTGTACAGAATCAACCAATGTTGGATTATTGGGTATAAGGTTTAGGCTTTCAGGAGGCTCGTCGTTTCTCGAAAGGCTGATCTAATTGTTGGTGTGGATTGGGATCAACTATCATAGTGATGTATAGTGAGTTGATACGGGTTGTTTGCCTGATCCACTGCGCAATCAGCACCCTGGTAGCGTTTTGTGGCACCTTGAGTGATCTTCAACAAGTGCATATCAGATAAAGACATCAATATTAGACAGGGTAAAAACGTAGACAGTAATTCTGTATTGGATATTTGCATAATGGGCTGTTTTGACTACCTTATTAATGGAGGAGGGTATGATACTATTACTGGATGAGTGTGTGGAAGCTAAAAGCTATTCATATATAATGCTAATTCCTCCTTTATTTTTTCGACACTAGAATTATTGCTACGTTGGTCAGCTCATGGTTGTTGCTTGCCTCGTCTATCGAGTGCCTCTTGTGTTCTAAAGCTGCCTTTATAAATGGTGCAAGAGTAAGTATTACAGCCAAACGCGCACTCACAGTTGTTCATCAATGAGGTTAAATTTCCACACTCGAACTTCAAGGGAATACCAAGCGCACGTTCAAGTTAACCTCGTCTGTAAAGATATCATTATTGGAGTTGAAAATTTTATAAAAGCTAGAGTAGTTGTTGCATTAGCAACCTGAAGCACACAAATGTCGGTGCAAATGATATCAATCAAATACTTACAAGGCGTTGTAAACCACCTCGGCAAACTGATCGAACTTCACAGAGGCTTGCTATACGTGCAATGAGTGGGATTTAAGAAGCAGAATAGCATCATCCACAGATACTGCCTACAAATATAAACAAACACGTTTTGTTGAATACATTATCGATTATGTCTGTCTAACCTTTTATCTTACCAATGTGTCAAAGAACTCATTGTGATAGCTAGTGCTCTCATTGTCGTAATAATCCGGACTATTCTGTATAAGGATGTATGTTGCATTGATCAAATGTTGGGGGTAGTGTTTGCGTGTGGTAGTGGAACCAATGCGGTTTCCAAGTTGTATGATGTTTAGTCTCTCTAGGCTGTATACATAGACTATGGGCTTTACTATTTGCACCATCAAACATTACTATTCGCACCATCCTAAAAATACAATCATCAGTTTGCTATACTTGGGGTATGTAAAAAATACTTTAATATGTACCTTTCGGATGGTGGTTTTTATGTTATAATAATAGCATTTTGGGAGAAGAGAAAGAAAAGAGAAGATGCATGGCAGAGCAAACTTTTATAATGTGGAAATGTTGATAAGAAAACGGCAACTGCTGCTGACGTAAAATTACGCTCATTTCTTATATGATGTACTGATAAATTGAGCCGCACTATCTTTTTAATGTAGACGAATTTGCCCTGTATTCATCAAATAACACTTTAGTTTAAATAAACTCGACAATTTGAAATAGGTCATTTTGAAAGTGGTGCAAATAGTACTACCCTTTGAGTTGAAGTGGTTGTGGGCATCCGTCAAGACACATTCCAAATTCAATTGCCTCACAAATGAACTATAAATCAATAGATATAACACAGTTTGCTTGATATGAACAGCATTAATATTATCATGTGCAACCTGATTGTCTGCAAATCGTCCGTCGCTAACCTTATTAATAGGAAAACGATGGTTTGCACTTCTTTATACTCTATAGTATGAAAATGTGTTTTAATATAATGAAATCGCTCTAAATTTATTGCAGTTACATAATAACCTGCTTCAAGACACTGTAGATCTTTGACGCTTCAAGTTCCCAGCATGAATATAACAGGTGACGATGCCATCCAGTACGCTTACCTGATCAACATGGCACATAAATTTAGTATTCTGCAAATTCCATTTAGAGCGAATAGCTATAATGAATGTGGCACCCTAATACTTTCTCTAGAGTCTAAAACATTAACGGTGATACGAATATCATAAGGCTTGTGTTGGTTACAAACGACTACCTTAAAAGCGTCCAAGATCCCTAGGAATATGTAATCATCCCCATCTTCTTCTTTCTCTCCAGCATCGTTTTTACCATCAAAATGTACCTTTGTTTAGTTCTGATATGCATCTCGTTGCTATCCCTAACACAAGGCGGCTTAATTTTTGACAGCCATAGCGAGATTCTTGATCTGCACAACTCATTGCGAGAAAAGCACAATGCCCCTGAACTGAAATGGAGTATTAAACTTGCCATTGAATCAAGAGCTTTCGTAGACGGATGCGATTTCTACAAGACAGTGAACCACAAAAACTCAACCAACAACATTGCTCAAGGATATGCCAATTGGAACGACACAATCATGGGTTGGTACAGTGGACATCAATATTACAACAAGCCCAAATACACCAGCAAGGCAGGCCCTTTCATTGCCATGATTTGGAAATCATCCACGCATGTTGGTTGCGCTTCATTCAACTGCGGGAAAGACGTCGGTAGACTGTACCAGTGCGAGTACTCTCCCAGTATTCCTGTCGAATTGGTGTTTGATGAAAATGAATACATTGATAACATTGATGAATAAAGCGTATAGAATACCTTGTCCTCACGTCACATTACCAACCTTTTGAGTTTGAATCCTATGGATCTTGTCTGCGGGCGAATGAAGGGATGTCGGTGGAGGGGAGGAAGGCCTTGCCCCAGTAAAATAAAATTTCTTCCTACTCCACTCGTCTTATTTTCTTTGTCTCTCTTTCACTCAACACTTGTCAAAAAAAAAAATGTTGAAGCAAGTCGTGAATATCAACACTAACAAGGTTGCCATCAAGCAATTTTCAACCAGCTCCATTGCACTTGCAGGCCGTCAAACTGGTGGTCGCAGAAAAGCCGAAAAGAAATTTGATGTTGATTTTATGCCAAAATTCGATTTTGATGACCAAACTACAATCGGCCATAACCTCTTTGACAACATCAGAGAAGTTCGCAAATACTTGAGAAAGACTGAATTCGAGTTGCCTAAATTGAATGGTAAGTTGCATCTTGCAATGGCGCACACATTTGACATTTCTTGACCGACCCCCTGGTTTTTGTGTTGATTGCAGCTTACGCCAAACCTTTCGAAGCACCCACAAAGGATCAGATCCTCAAGTTCAAGTCGCACACCTATCTTGGTGAAGGACATCCTGTCGAGAAGAAAGCCGTATTGAGCGTCAAGGTCGCTGATTTAGGATTGAACGAGACAGAAAAGCACAAATTCCTATTATTGAGCGGACCCAGATACAATGTGAATACAGAGGAATTGGTCATGTCAAGTGAAAAGTTCCCCCACCGCAAGCAAAACAAAAAGTTTTTGATTGATACTTTGCAAAAGTTGATCAAGGAAGCAAAGGTAAGCAAACGGACGGTTTGCATGTGTGTATGTGATATTGATGGGGCCCATTTGGACGACAGGATACCAAGGATACTTTTGCCGATATTCCTCTCGATTTACCAAAGCCCAAGCAGAGATTAGAATTTCCCAAAGAGTGGATCAGATCACCAACTGCTGTCCAAGCTACCACTGAAGCCAAGATCATTGAGGAATTGGCTCAATCTGCCAGCAACGAGCAAAAGACCGCTTAATTTCCTAGACTATATTATTTCAACACGCAACAACACTCCCCTTCCAACATCTTCAATTTGTACAAAAATAAAAAGACAGAATAAGTTTTTATTTGATTTTTTTTAGAACTTAACAAGGATTTGCGAGCAATGTGGTAGGCAGATTGCTCTTCAAGGTGAAATTAGAGTACATGACGCCCCAGTAAGCTTCAACACCAGCCTTGTAAGGTTCGTCTCTGGCAGAAAAGTAGAGCATGTCAATGTTTCTTTGTCGAGTAACACAGAGAACATTGGACAAGTACAACTTTTGATTAGCAGATGAAGCAACAGAGGCACCAAAGTTGCCACCAGCAGATGGCCAGCCAGTCTCGCCAATACGGACAGGCTTACCGTTCGCCTTTTGCTGAACAACAGAATCATAGTGAGCCATCAATGTGGAAGCACCTTGATCGGCGGTAACACCTTCCCAGTAAGGGAATGCATTCCTATACAAGGCAGCGGTTAGATGACATGCATCACAGATCAGCGATTTGCCAGCTACTTACATGAGTAAAAAGTCCAACTTTTCAACTACAACAGGAGGGAACTCGTAGTAGACATCGGCAGTAGTGACAGGAATACCCTTGGGCTGAACCAAATCGCGAACAGTGCCAATGTAGTTTGCCAAGGAGTTCTCGTCAGTATCTTTTCTGTAAAGCACCTCAGAACCAACAATGATGGCATCAACCTTGTCCAAAGACTCTTGCTGGGTGTTGGCGAGAATGGCCTTCAAAGCAGCCATTTCAGCGTCGAATGTATCGGGACGATCAATCCACATGCCCAGATAGATGTTCATGCCCAATTCGTTAGCTGCACGCAATGCAAGAGCGCCTTCATTGCACACAGACAGAGAAAATGTGCGGACACGATTCGTATACTTTTTGATTTGAGCGAATTCAGACTTGATGGTCTCGTAGGAGGGACAAGCGTTTTGATTGATACCGTAATTTAAGCCATAAAAGTAGTTTTGAGCAGCTGCAGTGCTCAAAATGGAAAGCAGGATGAGGATCAAAAATTTCAACATGTTGGTTTCAATGAGTAAACAAACAAGTAGATCGGTGGGCTCTTTTTATACTCGATGGCTCTGGGGGTTTTTTTTTCTTCACTTGTCCTCTTTATCCTCATCATCATTGCCCGAGACATATCCACTTTAAACCAGGTTATTTGGCTAGACAAGGGCTTTCCATGTTTCGTTCATTGGCTTTGTTCCTGGGTGACGATTCAGCGCCAAGACTCTAGATCCATCTTATCAGTCTTATTCTGCTCAATTTGATCAATAGAAGGGATAGAATTAAATTAAAATTCTAAAAAATCTGATGACATTTTCAGCTAAAATCGATATATAGAAAGCCTCATGCTCATGGAGTAGGGTGGGACTGAGGAGAGAAGAATGCATGTTCAAAGGATTGCCTTATAGTGTTATGGGCCCTGATGCTTATATGCTGTACTTGTCCATCAAGAACCATGCTCACTAATTTGACATCAACAATCTGTGATCTTCTGCTCGATACGATTGTTTTTCTCAGGCAAACACATGAGCATTGCTTTGCAACCAGATCTGATGTTATTACATGAATCAAAAGAAATTCCTCTAAAGTTTTTATCTGGAACATTGACAGCATTATTGCCTTTTGTTTCGCATCTCGTTGCAAGCGCAAACCCTAAATGCTAAGCAATTGACCCCTTTCTATTATCTGCACAGCTAAATCTTTGAACAGGGACAAAAGAAACTACTCAAAAGTTAATTTGGTTGCGATTCAGACTTCGCTGCTAGCATAACACACATGCAATAAAGAGATGCCGGCATAAGGACAAGAAGCCTCTGGTCAAAAATAAAGACTGAGCTGTTCTGGGGAAGACCTCATCTGATAATAGTAAAACCAACATCGTGGCAAGTCTGTCAACAATTTGTTTAGAACACTGTTAAAATTGCATAGACCTTAGTTGTTAGCCACAGGACTTGAATAAGGTCGTAAACAAGCACGCGTATAGTTAATAGGCTTATAGACTTCAAGGGCAACCTCTTTCAAATATGGCCAATCCGTGTCGATGCGGCTCAGAAAACGTCTCGCCGAAGCTGTTGTCTGAACCCCAAGAAACGCGCCCAATAAAGAGGAGAGACCTTAAAATGTATACTCAAATGTCAGATTTCTAAATGCAGCAACATGCAATTGGAACCTACAGGGTGACACTGGCAGAGATTGAGCGTAGCCAAGTCAATTATAGACGTCTACAGTGTCTTTTACTATACAAAATGTCGCTGTCAGGGCAAGACACAGCCGTAGCTGGGATTGAATTTTGGAGGCTCGACTGGCCTTCCAGATCCTGCATTTGGACATCCTGCCGATAGCTCAAGTGCGAGTCGCTTGGCTATCGATGCTCCTCGATTATAGAGAAGGGTGGCAACACCTCTCTCAACCTCGCCACGCTGAACTGTCGCAGCCTGGTGAAATCACACAACACATCCGCCCTCCCACCATTCCTCCGTTACCTCCGCCACACAGGAAACGACATTTTGGTTGTCCAGGAAACTCACCTGGTCACCGAAGCCCAACAGGACAGGATCAACACAATGTTCCAAGCTAAATCGTCGATCTGGACGCCACACTGTGGCATTGTGTCACTCAACCCTGACCTCGTCCTCACCTCGCCACCGACCCTTCTGGGACCCGATGGCCGATACATACTTACATCTATCAAACCCAATAGCAATGCGGCCTCGCCCATTACGCATGTACTTGGCATCTATGCACCCGCAGATCGAACCTCACGAGGCCCTTTCTTTGCGGCACTTGCAGCGAACCGTACAATCAGATCCATTCTACAACAACCCGAAATCCCAGTGTTTATACTTGGCGACTTCAACTACACCGTGTCCAGCACCTTGCCCAGCAGCTACGATCCATGGATCCAACTCTTGGAGGGGTACTTTATCGATTGTTTCAGGGACAATCCGCTGCCCACGTTCTTGAGTAATCGAGGAACAAGGAAGCGTCTGGACTACATCTACTGCTCGGATTACTACCACCCGCAGGTGCGCAATGCGCAAGTGGAACCTGTTCCTTTTGTCTGGACAGACCACTCGCTGCTGTCGATCACGGTCAAGCTGCAACGCAATGATCGCGGGCCAGGTAATTGGAAGGCCAACCCTTTTCTAGCAAAGGTGCCAGCCTATCGACGGGGACTTTACGAGCGCATCCAACAACTCTTTGATGACCACCGACCAGCACTGGATCTCACGCCTAGTGCGCCGGCCTACCGTGCACAGCTCATTTGGGATGAATTGAAAGAAGAGGTGGCTCTTTTCACCAAGCATTTCCAACTGGATCGCACATCATGGCTACACAAGTCGATCAAGAAGCTGTTATCCAAGCGCAACCGGATTCTGCGTGATTACAGCAATACGGCTATTTTATCGACACTGCTTCCTTCCCTAGAGGCGCTGCTGCATCAACTTCAGGAGGAGTATGCCCAGATTGAAACACTCAAGGCGGGCAAGTTGTGGCGAGAGAAAGGAGAACGGTCTTCAGGCATGTTCAAGCGAATGGCAGCAACTCGGGATGCACAGCGCGAGATTCCTGCTCTATACAATTCGCAAGGCACGCTCACCACGACACATGAGGAGAAGGTCGAAGTGATCCACCAGTTCTACTCGGATCTCTACCGCCCTACACCTCCCGACGACACTGCTATCCACCACCTGCTGGGAATCGATGCCAATCGCGACACACATTTGCGCATTCCAGATGACGACCAAGAAGGCTTGGTTGCCCCATTTGAGCTCGACGAAATTATCGAAGCCAGCAAACGACATCCAAAGCAATCCTCGCCCGGAAGCGACCACCTGCCATACGAGATCCTTGGTTTTCTCATCAGACATCCTGCGGCGAAGGAACTTGTGCTGTACATTTACAACCAGGCACTGTCCAAGGCCATCTTCCCTTTATCTTGGGATACGAGTATCATGACGCTCCTTCCAAAGAAAGGGGATCTATCTGACATTGGCAATCATCGACCGCTCCAACTCGTCAATTGCGACAGCAAGATCTTCACACGACTTCTGAACAGCCGCATCATGACCATTGCAGACACCATCATCAACCCACATCAGCAGGGCTTCATGCCTGGTCGCTTCATTGCCTCTAACGGACTCCTTGCCCAGATGGTCCTGGAGGATGCAGCCGCGCACCACGCTGATGGCTTTGGGCTAGGTCTCCTGCTTGATCAACAAAAGGCGTACGATCGAGTCAATTTGGAATACCTGAAGACGGTGCTTCTTCACTACGGCTTTCCGCTGATGCTGGTCGACGCCATCTACTGGCTATTTCGCAACAATCACATCGTCCTCAACGTGAATGGCCACTTGTCGCCCAACACCGTGCCCAAGCTTCGTGGATTGAAACAAGGAGATCCTATATCCTGCATTCTATACAACTTTGGTCTGGAGCCTTTACTACGCAGCATCCTGGCAGATGACCGTGTTCAGGGCTACGCCTTCCATCGTCGTTACCCCACACAGTCTCCTCCCACACCGCCCATCAAGCTGCTCAGCTACGCCGACGACACGCTCCTGTTCCTCCGTGATGCTGAGGACCTGCAACATGTGGCCACTCACTTGCAGAACTACAGCCTGGCGTCCAATGCTCAGATCAACTACCATAAGACCCGTGCTATCTCGCTCTCAGGGCGTGGCATCGATGACCACTGGATGGCTGCCTTGGAACGTTTTGACATCACGCATCTCTGGACCTCTGAAGACGACGAAGCCATTGTGTACCTGGGATATCCACTGATCCAGTGTTGCCGTCAGCGAGAGGCGTTTACCAGCCATTTCCTTGGACAATTACGCCAGACAGTGGATCTGCATGCTCGTAGAGGCATCTCTGTGTATGGCCGAGCTACCATAACCAATTCACTAATCCTCTCTCGCTGCTGGTATGTCCTTGGGATACTGCCTTCTCCACTGGAATTCCTTCGGCAGATACGCTCAATAATTGCTTCCTTCGTCACCCTCAACATCCACCCCAACATCAGCTGGGACCTCATGGTCAAGCCCAAGTTGAGTGGCG
>JAXQGS010000280.1:0-23445 GCA_037040325.1 Mucor sp. M7501 | reverse complement strand
CAAAAAATTGCTGAAAAGTGATTCATACCCTAATGTCAGGTCGTAGAACACGATGGCACCTGTTTTGAGGCCGAGATTTTGCTTTGTTGGCGAGATACAAGCGATTTAAGCTCTTGATTTTACAGTGGTAAATACATTTGAAGGCTGCTCACTGAACATTGCGCTTATTAACATTTGATCTGATGGTCTGTAGTGTATCATCTAGCGAGACACTGCATTATTAAATTCTTAGTCCATGATGAAGTGCGAAATTCGCAGAGGACTTTTGCCAAAAAGGTTGGCCTATAACCAAGATAGATGAAAACACTGTATTTATAGCAGGTATCAAACCAATTGATTGTCATTGTGTCATTTGACGGATGAGCGAAAATGAGGATATCTCTGATCTGACTCTGACATTGCCTTAGAAACCATTTATCGTCCAACACATGAACAGAATTGATTCATTTTGTAAGATTCAGCGTTGCATTATTTGGGTAACCCTGATGCAAGCGCGAGCTGTGCACCCACCATAGTTCGGGGTGGATTACAGCTCGTTTCTATTGTAATAAATGAAAGGGCGCGTCCGATCATTGGTATACACACTACACGCAAATAGCTCGCGTAATAAAGAACGTTAATTATCACTGCTTTTTTCACAAATTGCATCAAAATGGTCCATCCTTGTCAAGCATTAACACATGAAGTTTGGATCAATATCCTGAACCAAGTTGGAGACAAAAATCAACTAGCAGCATGTCGATTGGTGTGCAAACAATGGGATCCCATCGCAGAGAAAGCAATGTTCAGCAAAGAGCTCTTAATTTATAGCAGTGAAAGCTTCGTATCCAAGCTTCATTATCACCTAACAAAGAAACCAGCATTGACTTTCTTGATCAAGAATATTAGTATCAGCTTTGCAAATGATAAGCCGAATCTACTGTACAACGAACTCTTGAAGTTGGTGATGACTGAAAACCTCGAAAACGTAGACGGATTTTTCCCCACCAAAGACAGCGAACAACTGTTTTATCAGATTATTCTGAGCTCGCCTCACAAATTCAACAAGCTCAAGGGTATTCCATCACGCCAATGGAGCGATTTATACACCAAATGTCTCTATGTTCTTAAGGAATCTTTGGAGTACATGTATCTGTCAACCCTTGATAGAGAGTCAAACATGATTCTGAATCACCTCCATCTATTTACAAAACTGAACATTTTGGATTATGAAAATTACAACATTCAAGATATAGAAAAGTTAGATCTCACTCTGGGTCGACTACAATGTGCCACTGAATTGGTGTTAACGATTGATTTCAGGGACGAAAATTACATCTCCAAAAGCAGCGAGCAGATGAACGCATGGCTGGTACAAAATGTCAAGATAGATGAAAGAATGAAGTCAGTATTCATAGCATCAAACTTCAGCAAAAATCACTGATGCAATCTTGTCGAGTATCTTGCGTACAAGTATCCTAATCTGCGTCTTTTCGGCATTGAAGATATGACACTCAACAACGACATCGAGAGGATTTTTCAAGCTACGAAACACATTCCATCTGTCATTTTGGAAAAAAACCAATATGATAGTTCTGAACATCTGTGGACAGTGGGTTACACGATGAAGAATCCAAGCAACACTGTCAAGATCGGGTATTCGTCTAATGTTGATACTGACGATAAGGCATGTAAAATAGAAAAAGCCTGCAGAAAGGACGAAACTGCAACAACAAGCTTCACGATCAAGTTGCGACATGATACATCACATTCATATATACAGCATCTCCTATCAAGTGTTGGCAGCGGCACATCTATGATTACCAAGGCAATGATCGATCTTGTTCACTGGAAGGATCAAGACAATTCACAAGATGTATTGAACTTTTACGACATTTTGAGACTGATGCCAGCTGTGCAAGATCTCGAGTTTGCAGATGCTACCATTGAATACCAGGAACTAGGTAGTGGAGGTTTGATTCTGAATGATTTGAAGACTCTGGAAATTGTTGGTGCCAAGATCGACCATAAGGTGATATCTCAAATAGGCAGCATTGCACCCAGCCTGGAGCATTTCGCTATATCGAGCAGCGTTGTTGTTGGAAGAGAGGAGAAGCTTGCCATCATCATGCCGGACAACAACCTTTCTAGCTTGACGTTTCAAGTCAAGAAATTCAATTGGACAATGAATGAAAACGACCGCAAAAGACGACCAGAATTGCAAGAATTGGCCTCAAATGAAGACAAGATGAACATTGAAGAAGCTATGTATCTTAGCATCAAGATGGAGCTCTTTTCCTGGAGATATTACCTTTTGAAGCCAAACAGTCCATTTGTTACAGTACTTTCTGACGACGAATTCAAGCGTCATGCAACTGCTTCAAGGATAGTCCACATAGAATGCAAATTCTTGTCTTCACTATGGTTTATTGTAGATGATCTGGGTGTTGGGATGCATTTCGAGAATGGTGTACTGAAAGGGCCTTTTTAAAAATCGCATTGCTTGAAAATAGATAATCATAATGTAAAATCAACCATTGTTCTCATTGCCTACTTAGATTATACAGACCCATTTATTATTTATTAAAATGAAAGTGTTCTAATGCTTTTGATACGTAGTAGCCTTATATTTGGCGCATAAATTTAATCGTTCCTGAAATGCCTTGTTTGGAAAGGACTTCATTGGCTTTATTTTGCTCAACCAACGTCGCCCTGCCGGTTTTGATCCAAAACGCATTTCTTCTTTCTACAAGCAGCAATCACGCCAATCATACCCGCCTGGTTATATACCATTTGCAAAAAAAAAAAAAAAAAGCTCGCAATGATGATGCTGCCAAGGAAAGCAAAGTTGAAGATCAAGAACATCACTACCTACTAGTCTTATTTTGTGCTGTCTGTTTGTAGCCCCAAAAAAACAAAAAGAATGGTTACTTTTTGAAATCAGTTGCTGCTGCTTACCTCTTTCATTCTTTTCTTCTGCAAGTATAAGCCATTACATGGGTTCTCTGTTTTGGCAATATTGTGCGACACTAGTCATCAATCATCAGCATCTACACATTATAGCATTGATACATGATGACACACATACAGGCTATAATAGCTTATTTCAGACTGGCCTACTTTTTTATGCCCTGGATCTTTGAATTGGTTCTCTCAAACACACATCTGTTTTTAGTCATCTAATTCCCTAAAGTTCGAAGAAAGAGTGTATGAGAAAAATCAGTCGAAATTAAGCTCGAGCCAATCTAATTGTCCCTGCTGGACCCGCTCTTTCTCTGCTATTTTTTGATCTCATCAATGGGCTTCCAAGGCATTGAAAAAGATAGCTTTCCCTGCATCTCACGTGTATGTTTGGATAATATTGAATAATGTTGTACAAAATCTTGTATGTATAAAATAGATTTCGAGATAAAATAGTTAAAATCTAATATACAACATTGCTCTTTTTTCTTCTCTTCTCTTTCCTTCTTTTTCCCCTTGTATTTAGGTGCCTGAATCGGAAGAATGCAACCCACACAAGATAACAGCAATAAATGGACATCACCTCCTGATACGCCTCGCAATTACATGTCACTCCAATCAGGCTATCCGTACAGTAATACCGAGTACAACCCTCAGTCCAATGTGCTGCCCGGGCTTTCCTCACAGCCATCTATGCATGGGTAAGGTTATTTTGATAAAAAGTATGACCAGCACAAATGAATTCATCCAGTCTCCCCACAGTTTAATGGCAGGATCGCAGCCAGGCACACCGAGACCTGATATTATTAGCCCACCACCTGACAAAATTTCTTCTTCCACTTCAACAAATACGACCACTACGCCTGACCTTATTAGAAGAAGACCCCCACTTCCTTCTCGTCCCGCAAGCTTCACCACCACCACATTTCACTCCAATCCTTACCCAGGTAGCGTATCACTGAGACGACGCAGAACTGAGTCGTCCATGTTCTCCTTTGAAACTGGACCCTCCTTCAGCCAAACCAAGCAAGTTTTAGATTTATGGAATATTGATCAATCGAATGGGTATGTAATTATTTGTATTACATTAAACTTCTTGTGTCTCATACAATAATACGAAATAATCTCAGGCATCAAGTTCAATTGCATGCGAAAATGGACCGAGGATTTTTCCGCGCAGATCAAGACTGGACCTGCTACCGTCGCAACTACTTTCAAGTTAGTGCCACATTCGATGTCCATGGTATGAACTATGCAATGCAAGGTCCTGAGGTGCCTTGTCTGCTGAGAACCGAGAACCAAGAGATCCACCAAATCGACTTCTTCTCAATTGGCGTCAGTGCTCGCGTGTCTGGTAGCGACAAGAAGATTGAGCTGGTTCAGCATACACCTAAACGTGATAAAGGCCCTCAAATGATACCCGAGCCCAGAGTCGTCAGCGCTGGCGGCAACTTGCACTTGGCCTCTGTGGGTTCCAATCACAACATTGTCACCTTTGAGCGTATGCAATTCAAAACTGCCACTGCCAATAACGGAAAACGAAGAGCTGCACAACAGTATTACGAGATAGTGGTCGATCTGTGTGCAAACAGTTCCACAGGCAAGCAGTTCAAAGTGGCTTCTTGTACATCTGCTCCTCTGGTTGTTCGTGGTAGAAGTCCTGGCCATTATGCTGATTCACATACGCGCTACAGAAGCATGGATGCTGGTACTCCTTCAACTGCTCCGTTTGGTTCACTTGGTCAGGGCGCTGCTGGTAGCACAACAAACCCTTCGCTTCCTCCACCTTCTCTTCCTGCCACTAATTCGTCTTCTGGTGCTGCCTCTTCCAGTTCTGGAAGTGGCCCAGGTGTCTCTGATGATCATCATCATTACATGCCCTCCCCACAGCAACAGCGTCAATATGGCCCTTCCATGAACCCGCCCGCCAGCAACGGCAATCCTGATTTTGGCAACCCTTACTCTTCCTATCAACAGCAGCAGCAGTCAGCACCACCACCACCACCTTCTAACGGCTATCCCTACCCTGTAGCCAGCTTTGCTCCAGTATTAGCTACGCCTCCAATGGGTGCTAGTAGAGACGATGAGGGTCATCGCGAGAGTGGCTATATGATGCATCCGTATGCTACTCAACCATCGCAGCATCCAAGCAGTAGTCAAGACAGCTACTACGACAGCAATCACAACAACGGACATCCTAGTAGCGATGTTTACGGTAGTCATCATGATAGCAAACCTTATTGGAATAACAGAGATTCTCAATTACAGCAGCCCAACAATGCACGCTACAGCTCAAACGGCCCTCATGCAAATAGCTCTCCCTACGACTTTAATGGCTATAGCAGCAGTAGTGTGCGTCCTCAGCAACAATCCTCCAACGAACATCCCTCTGAACCTCATCACTCACTTGACGCTGGACGTTCAATAACATCTGATAATAGGCAATACATGCATCATTCTTCAGCAAACTCTCATTAATTTGATATTCTTTATGTGTTCAATCATTCTTATCCCAACCATAATATACAACAATACAATCCCTTAAAAAATAATATATACTGCTATTCCTTACAACCACAACAGACCTTATAATTACCTCACTTACTATTAAATATTCGTAATGCTCAATAAAAATAACTGTGCTGATTTCCTGCTACATTAAATAAAGTTGACAAATCTATCGTCTATGTGATATTGAAATGAGGCACATATGATATTGCCATTAAAGACAGACAGGCATGATTACTCTCGCTTGCCTCAGCTCTGAGGAACATTACCCAAAAACTGTTTATTTCCTGTTATGACAATATGCCTCGCTTTTGTAGAATGTCATACAGAGATCTAGGGATTCTATTACAATGTACAAACATGCACATCTTTTGCATACATTCATGCCACAAGAGATTTTTTTTCAACTTCCAATGTGTTGATACTACAACATATTACAGAATTGTACGCTTCTACAGCACCTTCATCAACGATAAACCAAAATGGTATTACAAAATTGGCAAAAACAAGCAAAGATGGAAAGTTACACCTCTTTTGTTCAGGCTTTCCGTGTTACATTACAAAATTCCAAGTTGATGGTAAGTCTACGTTATTTCAATGGGAAAATCTTTCAGTAGCTGGACGAAAGGGTTGAATTCCTGTTTGGGCACAAGTCAATGATTTGAGTTCTTGTTAGCTTCACAATTTTGCTATGGTAATTGTTTCGCAATGTCCAGCTTGACTCTGCATGAATCTTGGCCAAGTATGCCATCCACAGCTTTGCTTAGGATCAAGTGCCTGTTGAGAAAAAGAGTGCTTGTGAGGTGGGAGGAGCTAGGTTTTATCAATATTCAAGTGAAATTACTTGGATTAGATGCAGTATCTTAATAAGAATTTCTTGGCTAGATGATTGTAGAGTTGGGCTATGGCTTTAGAGACTTTAAAAACGTAGATTTTGACTGAATATAGCTCTTTCAGTGAGATATCTTAGACATTTTGCAAATCAGTCGACATTTACCCAGTTGATCTACACTTTCTAGGCATCTGAGCACAGCCTACCATATTTCCAATGGTAGAAAATCTATAGCGAAAAGCCATTTTCAAGTTTCGTGTGATGAGATGACTTGTAAGAGGGTATCCCAAAAAAATACGTTCTCCCTGACAAAGACAGAAGGCTATGTGTATAGTATGTACAGTATATTAAACTAGCCAATTGGTTTTGCTACGTTCAACGCTGGCATCGCCCTGCAGGGTTTGATCCAAAACACATTTCTCTTTGCATTGCTAGAAAGCACACCCTCTACTTTGAAAATGCGATCAACAACAAGTTCCACGAATAGAAACGGCGTCTGTTCATTGTGAAATTTAACTGCTGACAGAAGAGGAGGGGGCACACTGCACTTTTCTTAGCAACCAAATGTACAAAAAGTGGAAGTCAACCTTTTTTTCCTCTGCTTCGTACATACCGGCAAATGACGATACGCAGAACGAAAGCTTGTTGCCACCAGAGGAGCAGGACGATACAGCAGAATCTCAACAAACACATCAGCAGTTTCCATTGATTGTATATTGGGTATGTTATCTCATCGTAGCATAGGCGCTATAAGAAATCACTGATGGATGAATACTGTAGATATACTTTGCGTATGGCATTGCCATGCTACTGCCATGGAACGGTAAGCTATTATCTACTTTGTATGAAGTACTCGCCTCAGACTAACGCGCATAGCAAGTCTTTATCACGGCTTCCGACTACTTTTCGACTCGTTTTGCTGGATCTCCTTACCAAGACAGCTTTCAAAACTATTTCTCAGCATATTTCAACTGTTCAAACCTCGTTTCCTTGGCTGTATTGCTTTGGATACGTCAAAAGAAGGCATGTTGAGCGTCATGGCAACGAATTCTCGACTGACATCTAGATTAGAATAGCTTGAAAATTGATGTCATTATACCACTATCAGTCAACTTGCTTATTTTTTTATTCTTTGCCCTGTCATCCTTGACAGATCCAGAAGAATCAGCCGCTGACTCCTATTTCTGGATAACGATAGCATTCATGGTGGTTACTGGGTTGACAACCAGCATGATCCAATTAACGGTACTTGCGGAAACAAGCCAATTCTTGCCAAAGTATATGCAAGCTGTCATGAGGTAAATGTATATTTAAATATGAAAGACACACCCATCTAACGGCTTTGTGTGTACACATTAGTGGGCAAGGTATGAGGGACATGCACATCTTTTGATTAAGACTGAACCCAAGATGTTCTTGTTAGGCATTGCGGGCGTTTCTGTCGCTCTCTTTTCTCTCTTGACCACAATCATCTTCAAAAGGCAGCAGTTGGATGCGATAGCTACATTTTACTATTTCATATCCGCACTGTTGGTAACATTGGTAGCAATCATGGGACGCTTTGCATTAGTTCGACAGCCAGCTTATCTACGTCTGATCCGGCACTCTGTCTCTTCTTTGGACACAATCCCAATGACTGCAACAATGGAGGACGACATGGCATCATCCTCCAACATGATTACAGATTCAAGCAAGAATGTCATGCGAGATATCATCACCAAGAAAGTAACTGGCTTTATCTTCACAATTATGTACATTTACATCATCACACTTGCTTTATTCCCGTCAATTACAGTACTTGTTCGATCTGTCAACAATGTGGATGCAGCAACATTCATCTCGCTTCATTTCTTGCTGTTTAACATTGGTGATTGGATTGGTAGAACACTGCCAATATTCGCATGTTGCCAGGTATACTCCATCAAGGCATTGGTCTGTGTTTCATTGGCAAGAACATTGTTCATTCCCTTGTTTTTCAGCTGCAATTTACATGACAACAGCAGTAGCACACCTCTTTTGAATAGCGACATGCTGTACTTTGGTCTCATACTGTTGTTTGCGATCAGCAATGGATGGTTAACGAGCCTCGTTTTCATAGCAGCCCCGAGCCGAGTAAGGCATGATGAAAAGCCGGTTGTAGGCAGTGTGATCAGCTTCTTTTTGGTTGCTGGACTAGCCTTGGGAGGATTAACTAGTTTTTTATTCAAATAAAACAAACCACAATTTGGCTAGTTTGTTTGTGACACTACACCTCTTTGTGGTAAGCTGTCAAACAGATAGATTCTTTGGACCGGGGCGCTCTCTGTGCGGCGAGCGCCCCTGAAAACTTGTAGTGTTACTCGCTAACTCTTTTTAATGAGTCGGTTTTGAGTGTCAACCCAGGTTGAGAATGAGTAAGAATGTCTTAGCGCCTATCTGTTATCTTGTCCCTGACTAGGGTAGTAGAGGGCTGGTGATTCCTACATCTTTCATAATTTACAATTATATTTCAAAAGAAAAATCATCTCAAACCCTGTTTGGATCCATGATCCGATGTTCATCACATTGCGATCTACCCAATTTGTTTGTCCAATGGAGAGTTGTACGCAGCAGACAAGGCTCATCAATCACCGACGAGGCTGGCAATGAGAGCAAATTTATCAAGCAATAATCACAGAAAACGATCTGTGGAGTGCCTGCAGTGGGCTTGCCCGATTAACCCAATGTTGAATCAAAGGAAATAAACCATTGTTTGCTTGACGATATGTAGTTTCTTATAATAAGGAAGGGGTTTGTAAGTGTTAGACGGGGGGTATCTCACCTTCGCTTGTCCGCCAAATGGCAATGCCAATCAATCGGTTCAGATTAATGTATCGATTCGATGTACTTGGTGGTGAATCTCAATGCTAAATTGTGAGTTCTGATGTTTGCCTTGAACTCCTTTGCAATCGCATCGTCTCTGATTAGCAAGTATCTCGCCTCTGTTGGTATGTGTCTCAAAGATGCAAGCATAGCTTGATCATTTGCAAAACACATCTGAAATTGAGGCAATGTCAAACTCAATCCAAGCTTCTTGCGTGTATCTCTTGTACTATTTTGCTAGATGATAAACTACAGACCATCAGATCAAATGTTAATAATCGCAATCTTCAGTGAGCAGCCCTCAAATGTATTTACCACTGTAAAATCAAGACTCTAAATCGCTTGTATCTTGCCAACAAAGCAAAATCTCGGCCTTAAAACAGGTGCCATCGTGTTCTACGACCTGACATTAGGGTATGAATCACTTTTCAGCAATTTTCTGGGGATCGAGTTGATTATCGATTTCTGGTCATTTCGGCCCTATGGTAGCAAGGGAAAAATTGACGATTTTGAATGATGGAAGTTTTCACCTCGAAAACGAAGTTTTCTACTAAGGTGTTCCTAAGCTCAAACGAACCGCAGAGAAGCATAGGAGCATGTTAAGGTGTCTTCAGATCAATTTATTATAGTGTTTGTAGACCTTTTCTCCAAAAACGTGTTTTACATTTTTCGACAGTTACTCTTTACGGACTAAAGGAATCGCTTTGAAATTAACACCATTAGATTCCTCGCTCAATTTTACATCCAAAAGAGTAGAGAGATACCTGTTGTTCGAGTATAAAAATATTGTGTAATTTCCCCTGAAAGGTTTTAGGATGTCAATTTTCTGATCCAGAGGACCAGTGGCAGCCCAGGAATTCAATCCCAGCTAAGCTGTGTTTTGCCCTAGCAGCCATCTTTTGTATAGTAAAAGACACTATATAGACGTCTAACTGCTTTCGCTACGCTCCATATTTGCCGGCGTCATCCTGTAGATTCTAATTGCATGCTGCTGCATTTAGAAATCTGATAATTGAGTATACATGCTAAAAGTTTCTCCTCGTTATTGGGCACGTTTCTTGGGTTCAGACGACAGCTTTGGTGATGAGATGTTCTCTGGGCCGCATCGACATGGATTGGCCATATTTGATAAACAATGAAAAAGGTTTCTATCATTGCGCGATTCAAGTCTAATTAGATGTGATGCATACGCTTATTTACAGCTTTTTTTTTTTTTTNATCGACATGGATTGGCCATATTTGATAAACAATGAAAAAGGTTTCTATCATTGCGCGATTCAAGTCTAATTAGATGTGATGCATACGCTTATTTACAGCTTTTTTTTTTTTTTTCAAGCCCTTGAAAAACCTCGCTACATACAGTTAGGTATATTTACTGCCAACAAAGGGCTGAATCATTCTAAATAGTTTGTAGCAATAGTCAAGACTGAAAATTTATTAGATGCATCATTTTGTGAGAATGAAGAAGCAAAGTGTATGGAATGGTGTAAGGTATTAAAGTGTGTATAATAGTTTTAAGCAAATGGTACAAGATTAGGTAATACAATGATAGTACAGTTTCAAAAATGATGGTGATGACAATGGTGTGGATGAATGATGAATAATCAAACAGACCCCCCCCCTAACGAGTGTTGTTCTATCGGCGTAACCAGAAATGGCTATCCACCGTTGAAGCAGTATCAAAAAATGGCGATGCTGGTTCCGCAGTTTGATGGTGATTCAGACTGATGGTGCTCGTGGAATACGACTTTGTTTGAAATCTGTGAAGGAGATCTGTTGTTGTGCTGGAATTATATGATGTAGGTGTCGTACACAGATAAGATGACGACGAGTCCACGGATGACGAATAAGATGTAGAAGATAATGATACAGAAGTCGACGTTGAGCAAGAGCTTGATCTCTTGATATGAATAGGCGCAGGACGATGAGAAGGGACCTCTTCCGCTTCCTCAATGATGAGACGGGCGTTCCTGACCCAATGCCGACGTCTTGTGAGCACACGCAAGCCAGAAGACTTTGATCCCCATGATTCCCAATTCCAATTGCCATATTCCCATCCATCTTTGTCTGCATTGCGATTATCATCTATCTGCCACTCTTGCGACACCCACTGCCATGTGATGGTAGTCATTTTTTGCGTTTTTGGATCTACTTTGGTGGTGGGAGGTGGTAACTGGAACTTTTGGGCAGATGGCACTCGAATGAGATATTCGTCAGACCTACACAGCAGTAAAAAGCGAACGAGTGCTACGATGTTAGTCCCTGTGCCCTCATGTGATACACTTAAAAAGAAAACCTTACCATTCTGGCCTTTCGTTTGGCAATAACAGAGCTGTCCATCCCTTGTGAAGCCACCAGCGTTGATGTTCAATCAGCGTAAAATGATAGCAGCGATCGAAATGTTCATGGCTGTTGCTGCGTTGATGGGGTGGAATCACAGCCTTTTGTGGAACAATGATGCGATTGGCATGACGAAGAATGAATGCTGCCCTGTGATATGAATAGCGAATGACTCTAAACAAAGGGCTGTTCCAAGTAAAAGCGACGGATCCAAGGCACCAGATCATTTTGTCGAGACCAAACAACCTCAAACAAGTTATCCAAACAGTGTAGGCTGAAACGAATCGCAGCAGTTTCTGGTAAACAGAGAGCACAAACAATGATCGACAGTACTGTTTTAATTGATCCTTGAATTCTGCACTTGGCAGCATCATGGACAGCTCGTATTGGATCTCTTTCAAATTGGCGGTGAGGTTGCATTGCACATTGGTGGTCGAAGCCTTCTCGTGGATAGGTGTCTCGGCCAGGAATTGGTGGTAGACAAATACGGTGATATATATAGGTAGCGTGTAGGCAACAGGAGCAGGATGAAACCAAACAAACGTCCAAACAAGCAGCGCTGCAATTGATTGACGAGCATAGCCCTTCTTCCAGCGCATCATTCGCAACAGGTAGGTGACATGTGTGATAAGTGGTTCAATGGTGTAGACAATGTCAGGGTAGGCTGGAGAGCAAGTGCCGTTGTTGATTGATTCGTCATCTTCAGGCATACTATGAACACTCATTGATCATTCGTCTGTTTTCCAATGCTAATTAATCACAAAGAAAAAAAGTGAAAGAGAGAGGAAGAAGAGTGAAAAGGGGGTAAAGGGTAAATTGATATATGATTCTTTTGGGGCGGAGAAGGATAAACGATATGATTAGTTCTAGCGCACCTGATCTATACAGCTTGCGACGGGGTGATGTACCGACACCTCTTCTTCCAGATCTGCCTGTTGCAATAATGCTCCATAAAAGGACAAAAAATCTTAGGCTCTCCATTTGACAAACAAGGCAACCAAAGCTGGGATGAGACGTGTTGATGCGATAAATTGCAGCTATCAAGACATCCCTTGGATGAAGACATCATATATATTCTATATTTAGGATTTAATTACTTGGAAGCATGGCTCGACTCGATCCTGATTTGCTCCAATTTGAATGCGCAATTTGTACCAGTAGGCATTGTATGCAGACGGATGTATATGGTATACAAGGCCAAGATATTTCTTGATTTAGTATGCAATTCCCCTTTGAAGACGACAGTCATTGATGAAAGACATGGTGATGATGATATGACAATAAAAGTGGCAAATGTTTGGGGGTAAACATTTGCAGACCATGCAAATGACGTAAAAGCAAGGATGAATCATCTATTACATATCCAGATCAAAAGAATATACAGCAATCAGAACATCACTGCCCCCCTGATATAGAACTCGAATTTTTACTGGGAGTGATCTGGTCTTGATCTTGCTTTCTAAATGTGTATCAACATAATAACCTTGAACCTGAATAAGATAGAATTAATGAAATGAGCGATTTTGGGCGATTGAGAGCTAATGTTGAACGTGAGCAATTCTGGCTGTTCTGCCATCCATTGTGGAATCAATGACAGATTGCTCCAGGACAGCTCATTAGTCAAATGCTAGCCAGACACGGCAATTGCACCATCGTAAAATAAACTTTCTTTTAGGGAGGCTGAGAAATTTACATTTGAGAAAAAAGCTCGTACGACATAATACTTGTTGGATATTGATGATGGCTTTATTTTGGGTATGATACAAAGTTGCTATGAATGAATGCTCCTCCCCAAAGAAAAATAAAATAAGATATTATATGGCATGTGTATATATGGTTGGGTAAAAATAACGTGTGAGAGTATATAGGCTTTAGCAGCAGCCTCCTCCTTGCTTCTCTTTCTCGGATGGCTGAGTAACTGTAATCGTTTGTCCTGCTGTGGGTCTAATCACATCATTGGAGGACTCGAGGGCTTTGTTGGAAACAATACGGTAAATTTCTATACAACAAGCCATATCAATAACGATCCTCCCCTTTTTCCCTGGACAATGGTTCCGCCTACCTGTCAAGATTTTTTGGAATGCGAGCTCTACGTTGCTCGAGTCCAGAGCTGAAGTCTCAATGAACGACAAACCATTATCAGCTATAGCATCGTGAAAAAGAAAAAGGGCATAAATAAAGCGGTAAGGGGTAGATCACTCTCTTTTTGCATCGTTTTTACCTGCAAACTGCTTGGCTTCCTCTGTTGGCACTGCACGCAAATGTCGCAAATCGCTCTTGTTACCAACCAACATGACAACAATGTTAGAGTCAGCATGATCCCGTAGTTCTTTCAACCAGCGCATCACGTTTTCATAAGTCGCATATTTGGCGATGTCGTATACCAACAATGCACCAACGGCGCCTCGGTAGTAGCTATTGAGATGTTTGAGTACATGTGGCCTTCTCGATATCCCCTCGCATATACAGACGATACTTACGCACTGGTAATGGCGCGGTATCTCTCTTGACCAGCTACACACAAAACAGTGTTAGCCCTGCTATACTGAACAAAGCCCATCTTCCCGGAGATTGGATCGGATGGGATGGAAGAGACTATACGAACATACCTGTATCCCAAATCTGTGCCTTGACCGTCTTGCTGTCGACTTGGACACTGCGAGTAGCAAACTCTACGCCAATAGTGCTTTTTGACTCCAAGTTGAACTCGTTTCGAGTGAATCTAGACAACAGGTTGGTCTTTCCGACGCCACTATCACCAATCAAAACAACTGTGTACAAGCGAGTAAGGGGGTCAGCACGGACACGCATCAGAGAGGGTCCTCCCACGAGACTTACCTTTGAAGAGATAGTCGTATTCATCGTCTCTGCTCATTGTATAGGTATGTTGTTCAAGTGAAGAGTGAAATGGAAATAAAAGAAAAGAAGGGATCGGATCCGGTTGTTGCACTATTTAAATGGTGCACTAAATAGCATGGCATTGAACCTCAGATGCTGCAACAAATGTGCACTGTCATCACGGACGAAAGAGGTCCTGAATCGAGCTTTACAGCTTTGCTACATCAAGATGCATGCCTTCCCAAGTGCAGTGCATCTGCTTGCGGATCTGCCACGGTGGAAAGCAAAGAGAGCAGACGGAACGGCATGTTCTTTTGTATATGTGATTCAAGCCTGGTTTAGGTTGGGATTTTTTTTAGTGAAACTCTTTGCTCCGTGTATGAGCTTTTTCACTCCAAATGTCAACCGTCTACCAACATGATTCAGCATCATGATGAGCTTTTAAAAGACGGCCTGCTTTTACCATTCCATACAGTCTACATGCCCTCTACTTGGTTCAGTCGATGGGGCACTCCTTTGCTTGAATATATGGGATCCCAACCTCAAGGGTCACATCAACACTTTGAAACTCCCAAATAGCGTTTGCCACACCTAGTTACCAAACCTTATTCTACCAAGCTTTCAAACCAGAGAAGAGGAAATACCGGCCCATGTACATACAGCAAAGACAGGTCCAAAGCAAGCACGGTTCAGGACAAGAGGCTGGCCGTCAGCCAGTAAAGCGTGAGTGTGGGCGTGTTTGTTGGGTGTGGATTTGACCAAGAAAGCTTCAAAACAATACGATGTCTGATGCGGATCTTGAAGTCTGAAAGAAAGTGGAAGAAAAAATTTGCGGTTTGACGATGTGATGGACAGGATATACCTTTAGCTTTGCAGCGAAAAATCTTTTAGTCCTTCTTTCTTTTTTCTTTTACACACTTGCGCGACAATGCCTGATTTGCTTGAAAAGATTGTTTTGCTAGCTACGAGAGCAACCCTGGGCACAATGGCCTGTATTCTTGTGGGAACTGTGTGCGTCTACATTGTTCTTTTCGGTAAGAAAGCTTGCACTTTTTGACACCTGTATGTTTCTGACTGATCTGCTACTCAGGAAACAAAAAGACCCCTTCCGCCATTGAACAGCACAGCAGCAGAGAGATAAAGAAAGGTGAGGGAATTTTCCGTGCTTGCAGCAACACTCTGCTTTACGCAGCATTTGACTTATCAAATGTACATGTAGATGATGCTCATCCCCAAATCAAAAGCACCACACCAGCCGTTGATGAGAAGCGCACTGAGCCTGTCCTGGCCGAGAAGAAGGACAAGGAGGTTGTAAAGACAGACAAAGAGTCGGATGCTTCCGTCGTAGTAGTGGCCAAGGTAACATGGGGAGCATTGCATTGTCACACGACACAAACTGACGCCATTTCTTTGTTCACGTTATAGCCCGAGCCATTCCTTGCTCAATATGAAGCAACTCTCGCCATTGTCCTGAGAGACGCCGCCAACTACACGCCAGCTCCAGTCGAGTCGATCAGCACCGAAACCAAAGAGGAGAAGAAGGAGGAGAAGGAGTCTAGTAGGGAGGTCAAGGTCAAGAGTGCAGTCGCTGTTGCCGCTTCTGCTGCTGTTGCCACAACTGCTTCTGCTATTACAGCTGCTCTTGGAACAGATCAAGATGGCGTGCTTGCGAAATCAAAGGCTCCTGAACCAGTGCTCGCAGCTTACGAAGCCACAACCGCTAGCACTGCTTTGAAGGCTCAACAGTTTATCGCCTCTTTACCCAAGGCACCTAAAGCACCAAAGCCCTTCCTCGCTGCATTTGAAGCTACTACTGCCTCTGTATCATTGGCTGCTAGCCAATACATTGCCACTTTACCCAAGGCACCAAGACCTTTCCTTGCTGCATATGAGGCCACTACTGCTATGACAGCTATGGAAGCGAGCGAGTATGTATCTGCTTTGCCCAAGGCACCCAAACCCTTCCTCGCTGCCTTTGAAGCAACAACTGCTTCTGTATCACTAGCTGCTAGCCAATACATTGCTGCCTTACCCAAAGCACCCAAGCCTTTCCTTGCTGCGTTCGAGGCAACTACTGCTATCACTACTTTGGAGGCCCAACAATTTGTCGCCGCTATGCCCAAACCTCCCAAGCCATTCCTTGCTGCTTATGAAGCCACTACCGCATCTGTTGGAATGGACGCTTCTCAAAATATCGACAAGATCGTAGCAAGCCCTGAATATAGCGAGGCATTGGCTGAATCCCAGGAGAGAATCGCCAAGCGCTCTGAGCCATCAAACCCTGCTCTTGCTGCCTATGAAGCCACTACAGCTGAATGCACTGTGGCCGCTCAGAAGCATGTCGCTGCTCTTGTTGCAAGTGATGACTATCAAAAGACACTGCAAGCTTGCCGCGAGAAGCAAATGGCACATCTCAGCAAGTCATCATCCAGCGACAACCTCTTGCAGTATGAACTTACTACAGCCAACACTATCTCTGCCTCTCGCGAATATGTCGACAAGCTGACTTCGTATGATGACTACATGGATGCCATGAAAGCCGCCACTGCCAAACTCGAACAAGTGATCAACAAGGAGGTGCTTCCCACCATCACCACCAACTTGGCGTCTTTGGAGGCAACTTCAGCATATCAGTTATTGCAGCACCAGAACCAGCAACAGCACGTCGAGTCTGATTCCGACATTGAGGTTGAGATCGAGGACAATGTGCTCTCATCGCCCTCTGCAGTTTCGTCTGTTTCCAGCACAGCTTCGACTGAACTCACAAGAGGTGTCAGCCATCACAAGAAACCTTCTCAGATCAGCACTGCAGATGCCAAAGCGCAATTCGACGTGTCCTGGGATCAAATGTACGCCAACAGCAACAAGAAGGCAGCCGTAGTGGAATCACCCAAATCAGCCACACCTTTCATGTCGACGGTCGAGTGCACATATTACCCCAACTGCACAAACAAGAATTGCAAGTTTGTACATCCCGGAAAAGAGAACAAGTAAGTGTGGAGGGGAGCGAGAAGTAGACAAGCAGCGTAGTAACATGTGTGTCTGCCGTGTAGCCCTAAACCCAAGCGTGCTGCCACCATGGATGCCGTGCACAAAAAGCCTTGGACCAAGGCTGAGCGCATTGAGAGACAGTCTCAAACCCACTTTCCAACATGGAAATCGCGCTGTGTGCACTGGCCTTATTGCACAAACAACCACTGTAAATACTCACATCCCATCAAAGAGTGCAGGTAAGACAGCAATACGCGCTACGTTCGTATTCGGCTGTGGTATACTGACCTTTTCTTGTGTGCAGAATGGGAGAGCAATGTACTTTTATGGACCGCTGCATGTTCCTTCATCCCAGCGATTTCTTGGAGCCTGTCAAGAAGCGCTATACACCCAAGAGATCCCAAACAATGCCTCAGATACAATCTCAAGAGCCTGAATCGCTACCTCAAGTGTAAACCAAGAACATCCGCATTATTACTACTAACACACACACACACATCATACCATTAATCCTTTCTGCTCTCGAAATAACTAATTGTCGATATTGCATTGAAATAAGCAGCAATAAAAAAAAGTAAATTTACAGAAGGTTTTTATTCTTATTCATTACAATTCTTATTATTAACAATTGGTTTCTACAATTAAACTTTTTACAATATTTATATATGGGGTGGTAACAGAGGAAGCTTTAGCGTCTGAATGTCATGAATTCAGGGTCGAAATATTCGTTGTTGTACATTCGACGGACAGGTGCAGGTTCATCCATGAGTGGGGGAACAAGACTCAGATGATGGCTTGTGGGCGACATTGCATCTTTGTCCATAATCCTTCGTCGCTGGCGAGGAGGGGAACGAGGCACCACAACGCTATCCTCATCATCTTCTTCGAAGCTTCGTTTGCGTTGAGGTGATGGAGGTAATTCAAATTCAGCGTCTGTTTCTGGTGAGTAATGGTTGTCTGCTTGTCTGATGGGAGGGAAAAGATAGGAGGAGGAAGGTGGATAATCCCACAAGTTGTTACTGTAAGGAAAAAGGTCGGGAGTAAGGGACCGTGGGATATAGTTGGGGGTGGTGATCATTCGACTCCCGTTTGGCATGTAGATGTTGTCGATGGCATTGGTGTCTGGCGATGTGGCAACAGCGTTTGGCTCTTCAGCATAAATCGAGCTTGCTGACTCTTGCATGGATCTTGGCTGATCAGCGTAAAGTAAGCTTGAGGGTGCGCTCATTGTGTTTGGATAATCCTGGATGGCTGGAGAAGGTGATTCTTCAGCGGCTGGTGGATATTCAGCAGGCACGGCGTTTGTTGCTTCGCTTGTTGCTTCTGGGTATTCTGAAATGGCTGGACTTGGTGGATATTCAGCAGGCACGGTGTTTGTTGCTTCGCTTGTTGCTTGTGGGTATTCTGGAATGGCTGAACTTTGTGTCTCTTCGACGGTTCTTGGTTGTTCAGCAGGCACGGTGTCTATTGCTTCGCTTGTTGCTTGTGGGTATTCTGGAATGGCTGAACTTGGTGTTTCTTCGACGGTTCTTGGTTGTTCAGCAGGCATTAAAGTGGGTGATTCTTCCAAAGCTCTTGGTGGTTCAAAGGAGATTGGGCTGGATGCTCTTCTTACAGTGGTTGATTGGCCATGAGAAGCTGAGGCAGCTTTAGGCAAGGCTGAACCCTTTTCAGCATCTAAAAATGGCTGTTATGAAGGTGGTTGCTATGCATGTACAGAAAACTAACTTACCTGTGTGTTGGCTATAATTTTCGAGGACATAGGCGGAGAAGGCAGTCATGATTTTGATCAAGTTGTCGCCATGGCAGGTTTCGAATACGCTTTTACGAAGAGGAACACCTTTCAGGAGAGTTGTGCTTTCACGGATTTCATTGAGCCAGTGGTAGACGCGGGTGATAAAGTTGGATTTGCTTGCGCGGGTGTGAGAGGCCAGGATTGGTAAAAGGTCTTTCTTGACACGAACACTGTCGATTTTGCGAAATAGGAACAAACAGATGTATTCCAAAGCTTTGTCGTTGTTGATGGCGCGACAAGAGAAGAGCTTTTTATTCACCTTGAACATGCCTTTGCCGTGCACCAATTCATCGAATTCTAACGCTTTCAAATTGCAGACAAGAGACTGGATGGTCATTTTGCGAACAATGATCTTAATCGAAAGAGGTGCTGAAAGCAATCAAAATTGTAGAGGTTCGAGTTTTATCCCCAAGAGCGAGTCACGCACAGTGGTAGTGTGCAAGTGTCAAATGTTGCGCATAATAGATACAGGCGTATTAAGCTGGACCTCAGGGCGAGTATCATAGGCTGCATATACCATGTTAATTGTGGTATAGATAGAGCTTCAGTCCTTTTGGTGATGCATGATGGTTCAGTAGTACAGATCCATGAAATCAGTTTCACAGTGGGAGATGAAAATAGCATTTTGCATAATAGAACGTTTGAACATTACAAATGCCGATTCATACAAAGTCGCCCATAATAAAAGGAATATGACACTTTTGCCCCTTTCAAATTTATGAATACAAGTTATCTGAACAAGGATTACTAGTATTTACTACTTTGATCTGATACGAAACCTTGTGGATTTTGTAAATGTCAATACAAACATCCACCAACTTTAAGAAGCGCTGGCGGCATTAATAAGTCATGAATACTTGCTATGCTAGCTTGCAGGCAATCTTGAAATAAAAATTATGCTCAAAGAAGTATACTCTTCTCGGTAGTATAGTGAAAAAAAGTCTCTTATAGATCACTCTTTCTATAAGATGCAGTAAAAATGGGTTTACAAGCAGTTAGAAATACTGTTAAAATTCTTCTTTATTTCAAAATAGGATGATGTGCAATAAAATGAATCTTTGACGTCTCTATTTGTATTATTTGGTTTACATCTCTTGTCTGGTAGCAGTTTAGTAGCTACCAGTGATTCCATTATCTTGTATACTGCTGTTGGATAATCGTCTGTGTCTGGTGATTCATGGCTTTCTTGCGAGATGGGAGGGAAGAGGTAAGATGAGGAAGGGAAATCCCACATGTGGTTGCTGTAATGGTGGAGATCAGGAGTGAGGGACCGTGGGATGTAGTTGGGGGTGGTGACCACAACTTTTCCTCAATAGTCCAACGGCTAGGATTTATGGGTGTTGTAATCATTCGGTTGCCGTTTGGCATGTAAATGTTTTCCTCGGCATTGGATGGGCTGTTGTAGGATGCTTCAGCAGTGACGTTTAATGCAGCAGCAGCAGCAGCAACAGAGATAGTGTTTGGCGATGTGATGACGGTGTGATGTATCCTTTCTAAACAGGATATCTAAATGCGAAGAAACAATCGGTTCAAGCACAAGCTTCACCAGATCATAACCTGTGACATGAAACTAAATTTTGTTACAATCAGAGTTATAGCATGTTCAGGATGATAGATTGGATCTATCATCGCTATCAACCAGATCAACCCATCTAATACCTTATCCTCACATCGATTTCTTCAGTTCGAATAGTATATATAAACCCGGCTCTTTCTTGGCACGACGTTTGTCGATTTTATCAAAAAAACCTAAAAAAAAAAGATTTTGTCAAAGAGGAATAAACAGATATATTCCAAAGCTTTGTCATTGTTGATAGCGCGACAAGAGAAAAGCTTTCTATTTACCTTGAACACGCCTTCAAATTGTAAGCAAGAGACTGAATGGTTAAATTGTGGACAAGAGACTGAATGGTCATATTGTGAACAATTATGCTAATCGAAAGAGGTGTTGAAAGCAATCAAATTTTAGAGCTTCGAGTTTTATTCCCAAGAGCGAGTCACCCAAAGTGGTACTGTGCAAGTGTGATCAACAAAGCAGTGAGAGATACTGTTAATCTGCTGGATCAAGCATGGGCTTTCAATGCATGGCTTGTGAATCATGCTCTAATTGTTGAGCATGCATTCATTTAAAATTCGTTTTATTAATAACGCATTGAAATAAGCTCAAAATATAACAATGAAAAAAGCAAGCTTTTTGTTTTTATTATGCATTACTATTATTTTTAGGACATTTTTGTTTTTACAATTAAACTTTTTACAATACAGTAGCCGGCTACTGTATATACTACGGTGGTGACAGAGGAAGGTTTAGCGTCTGGGTGTCATGAAATCAATATCGAAATACTCTGTGTTGTAGATTCGACGGAAAGGCGCAGCTTCATCCATGAGTGGGGGAACAAAATCCATATCATAGCTTGTGGGCGTCATTGCAGCTTCATCTTGATCACTATACATAGTTCTTCGTTTCTGGCGAGGAGGGGAACGAGGCACCACAATGCTATCCTGATCATCTTCTTCAAAGTTTCGTTTGCCATAAGGTGATGGAGGTGATGCAGATCCAGCGTTTGCAATTGGCGGTTGATGGCTGTCTGCTTGTACGATGGGAGGGAGGTACCAGTAAGGGGATTCAAGTGAAGGATCCCACAAATGCGTCATTATATTGCTGCGAATATGTGGTAGTTGACGCGATTCAGTCAGGTAGTTGAAATGAATTGGTGCCAGTACGTTAGGCGTTGGGAAGTGATGGATAGCATCTCTTGGCATGAAACTGGTATGAGTGGCATGTAGCATTGTTGCAGGTGGTTTAGGCTGAGAGATATCGTGATAAAGATCAGGCACATCCAATTGCTGATCTGGGGTAAGAGGCCGTGGTGTTGTAGTCATTATGCTGCCATTGGGTATGTATATATTTTCCATAGCGCTGGATGAGTTGTCGTGAGAAGAAGTGTTGGGGACTTCAGGCTCTGTTGTGTCAAGTTCAGAAGAGATTGATGCAGGTGTGGCAGAGTTGGGTGAGGGTGCTTCGGCAGTGATACTTGGTGCAGCAGCAGCAACAGAGATTGTGTCTGGCGATATGACCACATCGCTTGGCTCTTCAACATAAACCGAGCTTGCTGGTTCTTGCATGGATCTTGGCTGTTCAGCGTAAAGTGAGCTTGAGGGTGCGCTCATTGTGTTTGTATAATCCTGGATGTCTGGAGAGGGTGATTTTTCAGCAGGCACTGGATTTGTTGCTTCTGCATATTCTGGAATGGCTGGACTTGGTGTTTCTTCGACAGTTCTTGGTTGCCTAGAAGACATTGAAGTGGATGATTCTTCCAAAGCTCTTAGCGATTCAAAAGAGATTGGGCTGGATGATCTTCTTGCAGTGGTTGATTGATCATGAAAAGTTGAGGCTAAAGGTTCTTCTACAACGGTTGATTCTTGGTTGACTGAATTTTGCTCCGTTGTATGCAAGTTTTGAAGGATACAACCGAGATGGTCATTGAGACATTTGATTGATTGTAATTCCATGGGAATAGAAAGTTGTGATGGTGGTGATGGTGGTGAGGAAGACAACTCTGTGCTAATCTCTCTGGCTGCATTAATTGCCTTGCTGACATAAGTATTGCTGGTTTCTGTGCTCAAATTAAAAGAGTGATTTTCTTGAATAATGCTGTTCTGAATTGCAGATTTACGCAAAGTTGAAAACTTTTTGGCATCTAACATGGCTGTTATTAAGATGGACGATATGCATGTATAAGAAACTAGCTTACCTGTGTGTGGTTTATGGTGTTGGAGGACATAGGTGGAGAAGGCAACCATGACCTTGATCAAGTTGACGCCATGGCAAGTCAAGAACTCGCTTTTACGAAGAGGAATACCTTTCATGAGATCTGTCTTTCTGCTGATTTCATCGAGCCATCTGTAGACACTGGTGATAAAGGTGTATCTGCTTGCGCGGGTTTGAGTAGCCAAGATTGGTAACAGCTCTTCCTTGACACGAACACTGTCGATTTTGCGAAATAGGAATAAACAGATATACTCCAAAGCTTTGTCATTGTTGATGGCGCCACGAGAGAAGAGCTTTCTATCCACCTTAATACTGCCATTGCCGTGTCTCGATCCATCGAATCCCAATACCTTCAAATTGTACACAAGAGACTGGATGGTCATTTTGTGAACTATGCTACCAGAAGAGTTGATTTAAAGCAATTAAATTGTAGAGCTTTGAGTTTTATTCCCCAAGAGCGAGTCACGCACAGTGGCAGTGTGCAAGTGTCGAATGTTGCGCATAATGACTATTTGATTTTCGCAGGCCTGAATTTCACCTTTGCATCGTTCAAGCCAAACAATCTTGGTAGTAAACATTGTTTCTGGG
>JAXQGS010000279.1:0-22910 GCA_037040325.1 Mucor sp. M7501 | reverse complement strand
GCACGCTCGAACTTGCGACCCTTGGAACGAACAAAGGGCTTCTTGTTCTTATGGGGACCCATACCAAAGTGCTTGACAGACTCGCGAGAGTTCTTGGCACCACGGACGAGGATGGTGTTGGCACCAGTGGGAGCACGGAGGGCCAATTGATCCAAGGTCAAAACCTCACCACCAGCCTTCAAGATACGGGCCTTGGCGGTCTTGGTGAAGTGAAGGGCAGCAACAGAGAGCTTGGGGAGGTCCAAAAGACGAGAGTCATCGGTGACGGAACCGACAACAACAACGGTCTTACCTTCCTTGTTGTTCTTGACAATGCGAGAAACAGTGACGGGAGGACGGTTGACGCGAGACATAAAGAGACGCTTCAAGACAACCTTGTTGAAGTTGGCATCAGTACGACGAGCAAGGAAACGGTAAAGCTATCATGAGGTGTGTTAACTGACTGGTCCAAACATCAAAAAATCGCAGGCTTTTAGGATATTTACCTTAACCAACAAGGCCAAGTAGACGTTGTCAGACTTGGGAGCAGTACGGTTGGAGTTCTTGACGTGGTGCTTTTTGAGATCAATACCCTACAATACACACAGAGAGCTTGTTAACACCTTTCTCTCCTCTATTTCTGTCCTGGAAACCCCCAAATGATCGATAATAGATGAAATAATGAATGAATTGCATTGATCCAGCAGCTGATGATGGCTCTATGGGTGATAGGTCGTAGGTTGGTCTAGTGGAAGGTGATTGTCTGCTCGAGAATACAAGATCGAAACGTCTCTCTCTCTTTTGAGTTGCAATGAAGCAAAATGGTCATGATGTCGGTGCAAGATGAAAGCGACACCAAGCCCAATGTGATGGCGAGTCATTTGCGTCAACTGCTCTTGCTGTGGTGGATTGTGTCGTTATCATGTATGATGAGCAGTGCAATATTTTTCAGCTCAAGTGAAACATCTATCCAGGAAACAGACATCCCCATTGTCGCTGCTGATAATCCATCTATCCAGTCCATCGATCCAACTGCATCCATCCATTCATAATTCAAGCTATCATCGATACATCAAGGATTGAGTGCATTACCATTTTAGACTACAAGGAGAAGAGGATGATCTATCGGTTTGGCCCTTAATCCTTTACCTATATTGCCCTTTCATCTCAGCATCACCACCCTCCTCCTGCCCCCATTTCAAATGCACCTGCAATTTTTTTTCCGTGTCAGACAATGTGGGATGTCAAGAGCTTGACTCGGGCTGCCGTGTCTTATACACACACTACACTTTTGACCCGGACTGTGACACTTGCGACGTTTCAGATCAACAACACCCAAAATGCAACTAAGATTTTATTATATAAATTAACGGAATAGGGGTGTGAGTTTCTTGCCATTGCGTAGGCTGTATGCACCGTGCTCTACTGGTTCTCTGGAAGGCGGTGGAGGAGGATGCACATCATGAACGGCTGCTGCATGTCCTATTAAAGCTCTCCTGCTAGACAAGCTTTTGTCGCATTTAGCACAATAGCCACCAGAGCCGTAAAAGTCGATTTCGGCGTCAGGGTAAATGGCTCTTTTCTGCCTCATTGCTCGAGCAAATTCAAAGCTCAACCCATGTACGCTGATTATATGTGATCTAAAGGAATTTAGACCGCTAGAACAATGTTCACATTTAGAACAGTAAAAGTCAGGGCTATTCATGTCGATTTCCGCATCAGGATTCACAATGACGGGCCTTGACACTCGGTGGTTTTTGAAATGTTGCCTGAAGATCTTCTCGTTGTAGTAACGGTCGCATTTAGGGCAGTAGTAGGTCGGATTGCGTTTGTTGGATATCTTGGCAGCGTCTCTGGTATTGTACAGTGTCGGTTTATGCTGGTCTTGCAGATGGGCAAAGAATCGACTCGTGTTTATGTACGTTTTATCGCATTTTGCACAGTAGTGTTTGGGGTGGAATACATCGATCTCGGCATTGGGATACTTGCAAGGTACCTTGTCACCGTGCTCTCGTTTCGAGTGCCAACGCAGCTTGGATTCGGTTGAATAGGTGCGATTGCATTTGGCACAGGATAGCTGCTGAGGTTGCTCGTCGAGGCGTTTTCGAAGCGTGTTGGGCTTACCGATAGCTCGAGAAGGCTTGGGGGTTTCCAATTGTAAGCCGTGCGTAACCCTCACGTGTCTATAAAAGTATGAGCCAGGGTAGTTTCTGTCGCACTTTGCACAGTAGTGTTGAGGATGGTAGGGATCGATTTTTGCATGAGGACGCTTAAGGTATTTGATGTGCGAATGGTGCGCCACTTTGATGTGTCGACGAAGGCTACTGTGGTGTAAATAAGTCTTGTTGCACTTTGCACAGTGGTTTTTGGGATTGTAGGGATCGATGATGGTATCAGCACGCTTTCTGCTGCTTCTGCTGCTACTGGGTGGAGGAGGAGGCGATGCCGCTTCTCTCGTGTGTTTTGCTTGTAATAAGATTCTGTCGAAAACTGGCTGCCTTTCGATGATAACACTAGCATTGTTACGCCATCTCTTCTGTGTTGGTGGTCTTGGAGGCGTCTGTGGTCTGTTCTCAGCCACTATCATTCCCTTGATAGCTTCCTCGTTCTCGACTTTGATGAATGCCCCATAATCCTCGTCTTCGATGCATGCCCCATGATCCTCGTCTTCCAGCAGGTACATTGCCATGTCGTCGAAATTGAACTCTTGCTTCAGCATGGGTTCCTGATCTTGCTTGAATAAACGCGTCTGCATGGCGTAGAGTAGTTTCAATGGATCTATGGCGATGGGGTTAGATGGCTGTGGTATCCTAGTTTTTTTTTACATGTGCTTAGGGCTTACAGTACCTGATGGTGTCAAAAAAAAATGTCTTGTCGAGAAGAAAAAGAGGTGCCAATTAAATCTCCACGACGACGAGCTGAAAAAGATAAGCTCTCTCCTCGCGTCGAAATGACAGCTGACTACTACAAGTGTAATAAGCTTAGGATTTATTTACAAAATTAATATGGATTATAATGTGAGGTTTATAGTAAAATCAAGACGTCTATCTTCTCTCCTTGACAAACAACACAAGCCAAATGTAAGCAATAAAAATGAACAAGCCAAACATGGAGCTCAAGCGAATCACATCGGGCCAATAGTTCTTTGCATTGAAGCCAAAGGTAGACAGGATGGTGGCTCCAGGAACATCAATCTTGAGGCCAAATCTCTCCTCCACCAGCTGAAGATAGAGCAGTTCATTGACCAGCATGGCCTCTAGAGCGTAATTGAAAAAGGAGAGGTACTTGAGCCAGCTGAAATAAGGTGACATGGTATCTAGTAAAATGGCCAAGGTTAGGTTAGCTCTCGTGTGTGTGTGTGTCTGAGGCATTAGATGCTACACATTACCTTTGTTGAGCAACAGGCCGGCAAACAGCATGGAAAAGAGGATCGCCATACACGCCAACAAGTTGGCCAAAGACAGGTTCTTTACAACAATGCCAATAGCCAAACAAAGGGCAGCCGCAGTGAGATTGAACAAGACCAGCACCAGCAAAAATTTGAGAAATTCATGGACGCCTTCTACCAAACCAACCATGGAATACGAAATCAGGGCCATCATCAGAGGAGGCACGACACGCAAAGGAATAATGTCAAACAACACCTTGGACAAAAAGTAGGTTGTAGGCGAATAGTATCCGTTGGCACGCTCACGGGCAAACAAGATGCGCTCGCTGCTAAACACCTGGAGCGAGGTCAAACACATGAATCCCAACAGTGCTTCGTAAAAGAAGAACAAGCCCATACGATTTTGGAAGCCTGCAATGGTGTTGGATACTTGGTAGAACAAACCACCGCATACAACTGTGTGGGAGGTTAGTAGATGTATACGTCCATGCCGTTTTATGCCGTGGTAATGACTACTTACGCGCTAAAATCACTGCCATGGCATAGTGACTAAACATGAGCATGGGGTTTCTGTACAGATTCTTGAAGGTTCTGTTGGCTAAAATTTGGAATTGAGCAAAGGGGCCAGGTCGCTTGTAAATGAGAATGCTCTTGGTACTGATGTTGTCTCCTTCATTATCGGATTGTGCCTGCGCAATGGCCGTTTGGATGTTTTCCTTGAGCGCATTGGCAATGATGCTGTGCTGGTAGTATTCTACCAACTGACGCAGGTGAGAGGAAAGTCCATCTGCTTGTGCCTGTTCCACCACCACATTGGGTCCATGACTACTACTAGCAGCAGCAGCAGCCACAGCCGCCTCGTGTTGCTGTTGTCGTTGCTTGTTTTGAGGGTTATTTGGTCGTGTGTTTAATTCAGAAGCCCATTGCTCGGTTGTGTTCTCCAAGCCATCGCTGAATCCAGTGGGTAGTGCGGAAGGAGCAAAGAACCCATCGTCGTCTGCGAATGCTGTATTTGTAGTCGATGTTTGCACGGCTGAGGAGGGCTGTTTGGGTGTTCTGCGCACTGCTCCTACAGATAAATCCACCAAGTAGTCTGCAATGTTGAATCCCTGAGGGCAATCATAGCCAATCTGCTTAAAGTAATGCTGTGCTTCAGACTGAGGACCAGAATAGATGACTCTTCCAGCAGCGACAAGTACAAGCTGGTCAAACAGGGTGACAATGTTGGAGCGAGGCTGATGAATGGTAAAGACCACCGTACGCTTGTAGTTCTTGGCAAGAGCAACAAGACATTCGACCACGTTAAAGGCATTGTAGGCATCCAGTCCACTGGTGGGTTCATCCAGGAACAGAATAGAAGGCGATGTCACCAATTCACACGCAATAGCCACTCGACGACGCTCACCACCGCTGATAGAGCGGGATCCAGGCTGTCCAATCTTCGAATCCTTGATGGCATCAATACCCAGTTCTTGCATGACCTCCATTACTCGGTACTTTTTGGCTGCTTGGCTCATGGAACGGGGCAGACGCAACAAGGCAGAGTACAGAATCGTTTCGTACACAGTTAGCGTAGGAATCATGACCTCCTCTTGGTCCACATAGCCGATCAATTTCCTGTAATGAGAAGCATCTACCTCCTGGCCATTCAAATAGACATTTCCCGACGATGTGCCTGATTTCGTACGCTTTGCTAAAATGTCCAACAAGGTCGTTTTGCCTGCACCACTGGGGCCCATGATGGCCATGACTTGACCAGGTTGCACCATGCCACTTGCTTCTTGCAGGATCTTTTTATCGTTGACTTGGTAGTTGATATTGTCAAAAATGAGGCTGGTCGGTGTGTGCTCTGACATGAGCTTGCCTGCTTCGTCATCGGCGATTTCAATCACGCCCTCAGGTCCTCTCTTTCTAGCAAAATAGGTCACCACACTGCCTACAATGATCAGGAACACAGCCACGCCTGATAATCCACTGATGATCATGGTCCAGTTGGTGCGTCTCTCGGGTCGCTCAAATCCAGGCACCATTGTGTAATGTAAACATTCGCCTCCATGACAGTCCAAAAAGATGGAATCATCGCCGAAAACAGCAGAAATCAGGTCATCCATGGCAGGCTCTGAAAATGCGCAGTTTGGACCCGCACAGTTGAATGAAGCAGGACCCTTGATTTCGTCTGCCAACAGATCTGCAGAAAAACACGGACATTCAGTACGGTTGCTATGGAGACGCTCTTATAATTGCACTTGCTTACCGGTCAGATCAATCGAGCCATCTTTACCACAGAGGAATTCGTCCTTGATACAACGACAGTCAATGTTTTGACAGGTATATTTGGTTGTATTTTTGCCGTATTCGTATTGCTGTTCAAATCCACACGTGTTCAAATGGCAGTAAAAGGATTCAATCTCGTCCACCCAAACTATGTCATGTCGTTACTGTGAGTATATACACACTCATTGGCCATGGATGCATGCAGGGAAAATGGACACTTACACTGGAAATCACATGTTGCTTGGTTCTTGTTGCAGGAGAAGGTCACTTGGGGAATTTGCGTCTTGAGCTGATCCAATATTTTTCGGTCTTTTTTTTAGAGTGTGAGTATGATACCGTCTCAGTGTCCAACAACCCTCCACTTACTGGTAACATTGCACATTTGGTAGTTTTCAAAGACGGTGATGCCATTCTTGTAGCAAGTGCCGTTCTGTCCAGTGGGGACCAGGGAATCACATACCGAATCGGTCTTGCAAACTATATACACATTGACACACAAGGTAAAAATGTCCCTTTCAGCATCAGTCATGATGACGAATATCCCCCCTTCTCTTTGTTACACTTTACCGTTACAGTTGATTCCTTCCCATCCCTCTGGACAATCGCAATGGTCGTTTTCTCGTGGAGATCGGTTGCGTCCATCTGGCAGCGCACCACACACTAGAGACACACAGTCTGCATTAATATACGGGGCTTGTTTCATGCAAAAACGCACACACTTACGGGGCTGTTTACAATCATCACCACCAAATCCAGGAGGGCAGTTGCATTTGCCGTCGTATTCAGAGCAGTTGGCAAAGTGCAGACACTCAAAGCCAGGCAACAGACAGTTGAAACAAGGAGGGCAATCTTTATCGCCAGAACCAGCAGCAAACATGTCGTAGGTCGACTTGAGTGGTGGCGTATGAGGGACCAAATCGTAGTTCTCTAGCAGCGGGTTGTATTCATAGGCTCTTGTTATCTGGACGACACTGAGCAATCCAAACAACAACCACGGTAAAATGGCCATTTTATCGTCAATAGAGTTGTGTGTGTAAAAAGAAGAAAAAAAAGAAAATTATCATAATCCGTCTGTTTCAAGATTTTTAAAGACGGAAAAGGTGGCGGGTCTTCTACTAAACAAAGAACAGTGTGTGTGTGATGCGATCGGATGATCAGCGGGTCGAACAATGTCGTCCTTTTGTGTAATTAGCTGCTTCTTGGGGAGCATTTGCCTTTGTGCGTCGAGTGAAAGCCATGCACAATCGCAACACGTCGACATTTGAGAAGAGCATCCAACAAGCATGAAATGTGCTATCAAGACACCCCTACTATAGACTTGCTGTTTGGCGTGGCAGCAGCGTAGTCAGTGAGATGTCAAGTTGTCTGAATGACTTGTATGTAAGCTAACCTACCTTCCTTATCACAATACCAATGTTATCCTTTACCGTCTTGCTCATTTATGTACCATTGCTTGGACTTAAATATCCGACACACACAAGAGTATAAAGCGTGAATGTCTCTGTTGGAGTCACGGCCGAATCCCTCCTCTGTGCCGTATGTGACGCAAGATAACATTGGAGAGAACTCCAAGTGTGTTTGAAATTCGACATTTGTTCGTTCAATAAGATTCTTTCATTGTGGCAAAATGGTAGAAATGTTGGGATGATCAATCAATCAATTGCAGATGGACTAAACATAGCGTAGGTAAAGGAATCGGTGCCCAAGCCATCTCGCTCGAGCGATGCTCTTTCTCTCTACTGCAATGGGGGATCAAATTCACCTAGCTATTACACTGAGAGCGACAGCAATCTCTCCACCGGATCTTCCACTGGATCCACCAAAAGACGAAGACGGTCGACCAGATTGAACAGCTTGGAACACCAAAAGAAGAGCGATAAAAAGAGCATGGCTCTTGCTCAAAACAAGTTTAAAAGGCTGGATTTGGCTCATTCTCAAGGTAATAGCAATAGCAGACATTTCTCTGTCCCAGACATCTCATGTCAATGTCTGTGTGGTGTGTAGAGAGAAGTCAGGGTTGGTCGGTGGGTGATCAGGTAGAGGCTATCAAATGGGCAGATGATGCAAAGGAGTGGTATTGCGCTCGTATTGTAGAGATGGCAAACGACCCTCATGATGAAACACTTGTCTTTGTTCACTACGAGGGATGGCCACCAGAAGAAGCCGACTGGATAAGCCCCACATTGCTTAGAGCCCCTCAGAGAGCACAAGGCTTGCGGTATGGTCCAACAGGTGCAGAATCGGACAGATCTTGGAAGGACTATGCTGCCTTCTACCATTCAAAAAGAGGTGGGATGACAAGACAAAATACAGGCATTGTGCAGGATAGACGCATGGGTTTACACTGCTGTCCATGTCATTCTCGTGAAACCATTCACCCTGAAAGACCAGATAGAATTGGCTCCATTCTGCAGACACTTCATACAAACAGGTACTGCTAGAGTGAATATGCAGTAGTATCATCTGCTCATGCCTTCTTTTTTATAGGATGCTTCGATATTTCAAACGAATTCACGCTAGAGAAACTACTACGCAAGAACTGCTCCGCGTGCACACGTTTAGTCATGTCCGCAACTACTATCCACTAGACGAGGAAACCTTGGTGAAAAAGGAGAAGAGGCCGTTAAAGATCACATCGATCGCAGCATTACTGAATCCTGCTGAACCGCTCAAGAACCCACGTATACAGCAGCTATCTAACACTACTACTGTCGACAAGGTCGTACGCGGCGTGGGTGGCGACACGATTATCAAAGCTGACCAGGACCATATCAACAGACAGTACCGTCGATTCTCGACAGCGGCTGCCTTTGCTGATGCGTCTCAGAGCAATCCACAGCCAACAGCACCTCCCACACTGGTGTGCAAAATGACCTGTGGCGAGCTAGGTATTTCAGTAGACACCACCTTCCACCCCTTGTACACGAGTTTAGCGGCAAAAGTGTCTGCCGGTGCGCTTCTCTCTCTGGTGGAACCCATTGTTCAGGGTCAGCTTCGAAATGGATTCGCCCTCATTAGACCTCCAGGGCATCATGCAGAAGATGATTTGGCCATGGGCTTTTGCTTTTATAACAATGTAGCTGTGGCTGTAGCAGATACACTGGAGAAGTACCCCTCCAAGGTCAAGAAGGCTGTTGTGATTGATTGGTAAGTTGTACATTCAGACATGTGCAGTGCGAGTGTGTGAGATTAACCTTCTTGTCTTGATGCTATAATAGGGACATTCAGTAAAGTGTTTCTTGAGATGTAGTAGTGTTGCTAATATTCTAACATTCCACTGTATTTACATAGCCATGGCAACGGCACTCAAAAGATCTTTTATGATAACCCAAATGTGCTATACATCTCGGTGCATCGATGGGATCACGGCAAGTTTTATCCTTTCAGTGGAGCACCTGATGAATGTGGTGAATACGAAGGCATTGGTAAAAATGTAAACATTGCGTTTTCAGAGTCAAGCAAGAGACCAAGCAAGTATCTACACATCTACTACCAGCGTAGTATAGTAGCTGGCTACTAACAGATGAACTTTATATATAGAACCCATGGGCGATACAGAGTTTGTTGCTGCATTTTATCATTTTGTGATTCCTATTCTCAAGCAGTTTGAGCCAGATATGATATTTGTTTCTGCAGGGTTTGATGCGGCAGAAGGACATCCAGAGAATGTAAGACATGCTTTTTTTTTTTTTGGTTCTCAAGTTGTAAGCTAACATCATCATGTCATCTGTACAATTAGCTTGGCGGCTACAATATGACACCACGAGGATATGCTTTACTCACAAAAATGGTCAAAGACTTGGCTGAAGAGCTATGCCAAGGTCGATTAGTCTTGACGCTGGAAGGCGGATATGAACTTCAGCCATTAGCAAACTCTTGTGCCGCAAGTGTGGCTCAGTTATTTCTACCAGATACCTTACCAGAACATCAAATCAAACACTTTGAAGATACGCTTGACAGCACAAAGCCGAACCGAGATGCAATAGACAGTTTTCAAGATATATTACGGCATCAAAAGGAGCATTGGCATTTCCCACAAGAGATGTTTGATCCCGATTTCACATTCTCTTTGCCAGATGATTGGAGAGCTGCTGATAGTATATCTACAAGACCACGCAGAGATAAAAGGACTGCCAAGACATTGGCTACCGAGAGCTATTAACAATTATACCTATCAATCATTGTGTGGATCAAAATGGCTTTGTAATTTAATAATCTTATGCCACTACTACACTTGAATAAAATATCAACATTTGCATTAGACTGATAAAAATGTCAAATATTTAGACTTTCTTGCTGTTGTGCGTGTTGGACGACAACAAGGGCAAGAATAAAATACTGTTAATTAATTGAACAGTGGCAAGGAAAGGTTTGGTGGGCAGAAGGAATCGCCCCTTACTTATCCACCAGGCGGCACATTGCTAATCAATCGGTTCAGATCAATGCATTGGTTCTCAAAAATGGGGATTTTTATTTATTTTGAAGGGAAAACTCCTCAAAAGTGCTGTAGATTTGACTTTTATATAATGCACCACATCAGTATCAATGGAAATTAGTCATATACGGCGAGGCAACATACTTACATTACCTCTTACCACTCGAATATATGCAATTCACAGCATAATCTGGATACATTTGAGCCGTGTTTTCTCGTGTTAAAAGCCATTTCAGGCGTCCAGAATAGCACCACATCAGTGCTTCCATCTAGCAGTTACTTACTGACACCTTTATCCAACTTTTTTGGGGTCCCCAAAAATCTACTCCAAACCATGGGTGGTACCTCATGGTTTTCAACGAAATTTAAACGATCGCGTTTTTGAAGGCAAAAACAAAAACTTTTACTAAGGTATATATTAATTCAAAGTGATTGTATCGATCCAACGCACCTCCTAAAACTTTAGTTATGAGACCTTGATATGTAAAATTTTGATATTTTCGCCTAAAACCTCATTTCATATTTTTGAATATTGCTCTAAAAGCTCATTCAAGACATTCAATTTAAATTGTACCATTAGATTCCTCTCGAAAAGTACTCCAAGGAAGCTTAAAATGCGATGCGATGATCATCACTTTTTGCATAGTCAAATCCTGCAAAATAGATGGAACAGGTCGATTTTTGATCAAAAAGCATCGAATCGAGACGAGAGGAAAACACCGCTCGGACTTTTAATCGATTTTTTTCAGCAGCTGTGAAATCGCTAGTGAATGCATTTGGAAGCCATTAAATAGGGTATTGTGAGTCAAACGTTACTAAATTAAAGCCAGGATACTATTTGAAAGTGTATTCTATTTGATGTTGCTAGATTTTTGTATATACCGTACATAAAAGTTCACTTGAATAACGTGTTTATATAATTTCTATATATGGTGATTGTTGTAAAAGGCAATTTGTAGAACTACTGCCACGGGAAGATGAACATTTAGAGCCGTACATAACTCTAGTAGTAGGTGTGTATTATGGGAAGGAACCTACTTGAAACATGTCAAACTCTGTGGAATATGTGGTATATTCAGCTTCCTGCTTCTTGTCGATTGTTTTAGGATAGGCTAGAGTGGGGTTTGTGGGTTGTTGATCCGCGACTCTGATCTCTATTACTAGAAAAGTTCATTCAAGATCCATCGAGCTTGTTATGTTTAGTGATGGTGATATATATGTCTGTAAGTCATCTGGCATCATGTGTGCGTCCAAAGTGTGCAGCTCGAAGAATTCTTTTTAGCCTTGTTTTGTAATATCTATAAAAGGCAACATTGCATATAACAGAGAAAAGTCTGTCATGATTACCAGCATGGTGTGGTCATCAAGGGATCAAAATTGGGCTTAGCTGAGGATGCATTTATACTTTATTGATAGAGAGAGGAGAAAGGAATATTAATACAGATATACACGGATTTTTTATGCTGAATCTATTTTGTGAATAGACCACCTAATAGTTGATTCAATTCAGATGTCTATTATAGAGTTAGTAAATCATTGCGAGACGAGATGTACTAATAATACACATACCGGGCATTCAAGCGACATTGATTTGGAAATCTTTGGTGTGATGGCGATACCAGCAACACGCACAGTAGGGTAAATGTAATAGTCAAAGTCAATCTTTTGTGGCGTACTTCCATCGAGACCACATCGAGTGACCAAATCCATCAGCACGCCTTGTTGTCCAGGATCTGATGAGTTGACCTTGACCGAGAATGGGAAGGTGATGTTGGTCATGGCATAAGAGGCAATGTGTGTGTTTGTAATGTTGCCACCGCCAATAAAGACATTGTAAGGGGCAGGGTAATAAGCCTATATAGTAGCGCCAGCAGTTAGCATCTCTCTTTTACTGCTTGCCATGCATACATGTACTTACATCTGCCTTGATGGTTTCGAATGTAATGCTCTCCAAGTTTTGATTGTCCACACTGATACCCACATCAAATGTCATGCTGAGCACATTGTTAGCATATGCATAGACAGGATCCTGTTTAAGCCCGGTAAATTGGACGTTTGGAACCTTAAACAAAGCCGCCAAGACGCCGACCACAATCACAATGATGAGAATGATGATCAGGAATATACAACTACACCAACGAGCCCATTTGGGGCAGCATGTGCAGCAGCCACAGCAGAGCTTATCCATGCATGTTCTCTTTTTCTTTTCGCGAGGTATAATCTTTTCCATGTCATCATCCGAGTCGTAGTGATCCATGAACTTCATGTCTGATTGATCGCTGTAGCGGTGTGCAGGTGGTGATGGCACTGCTGTTAAAGAGCTGTTGTTTTGCTGGCTGTAGACTGGATAAGGCGAAGGCGAATTTACTGGAATATCATTCATTGGGTAGCGATCTGTCGAGTCTCTGTTTGTTTCAATGTGGTGTGGTAAGGGTGGAGGAGCAGGTCTGTCATAGAAATCATCGTGCTGATGGTAGGGTGGGGCTGACATTTTCTTGTAAGTGTGTGTGTGAAAAACGAGATAAACAAGTAAAAAGAAAGAAAGAGGAATTTCCTTGGCAGTTGATGGTTTTATTTTCGAAATGGATTGCTATTAGCATAGTGTATTTTTAGCAACAAATTTGGTGTAGCACCCATTTTGTATAAAAACCAAAATGAAAGCTTAAAATCTGACTTTTTGTCATGATTCGGCACTAATAGATTTTGGGCTTGGATTTCAGAGATATCTTGGCTTTTTTTTCGTATAGAAAAGGGTGCTTCCATTTCACAACAGCAAAGGATTGGATGTTGCAAATCGGATCTGCCAATAGAGAGAGACACACAACATGTTGTGCGGATCAACCAGCAAGGGAATCAAATCATGGAGGAATTCAAATGACCGATGTATAATTTAATGAGCTTTTTTTTCTATTTTTAATGTTTGATATGGGCAATGTAAATCAAGGCGAATAAAAGACCATGTTGTTTCAGCCTTAACAGAAGTGTTTTGTATCACTTTTTCTCTTGTTTCTCAAGTGGCTTTCATTCAGGAAAAGGGGATGCAAACAGTTTTTTTCGATAGGGCTCATGACATCATAAACAACATCCAAACACTCTTTTGACAATTTTCTGATTTCCATGTGTGTAACGATTACTAGCGTATGCTATATACATCAGTGCTTTCAAAAAGATCACTCCAGTGTGTGTTGTCTAACATTTTGATCTTCATCATCATTTACTAGTGAAGTGATTGACACACAAGATCCAATGTTACTCCGAGCAATGTCGGCTTACAAATACACTACTGGTGATTAAGCTTTCATCTCTTTTTCCCCCTTCTACTACTATACATTCACACTATATGAGCATTCACATTCTAGGAACAGGCGCTATTGGATGCCACATTGCATCCGTCTTGAGGTCCAATAAGCTACCAGTAACACTCCTGCTTCGCTCTCAAAACCACCTGAATGAGTTTAGCAGCCGCCAAAACACCATCCACTACCGTTCTCAAGGACACACCCACACGATATCCGGGTTTGAAGCAAGTGTGGTGGGAGACACCACAACTGATCAAACACCCATCCAGTCACTCATTGTCGCTACCAAGGGTCACCACACCCTAAAGGCACTTGCTCCCATGGCCTCCCGCTTGTCTGCACAGAGCACCATCTTGCTGCTTCAGAATGGAATGGGTGTTGCAGAAGAATTGATGGAAAACCTGTGGCCAAATAGCACCCCACCTGCTATTTTTATCGGCGTGAATCGTCATGCAGTTGAGCGTATGGGCCCTTATGATATCACACATCATTCTGGTTATGCTGACCCAGACGCTTTGCGCATTGGAAGGTTTCCTCACACAGCAGCAGATGCAGATGCACCACCACCACAGTCAGAACTTGTATCCAGACTCATTGCCATCCCAGAACTGAATGCAGCTCAGTTGCCCTGGAATCAAGTGCTTGTGAAAATGTACAAAAAGTTGGTTGTCAATGCCTGTATCAACGCAGTGGCATCGGTACTCATGTACAAGAACATTGGCAATATCAAGAACGGCAATCCCAGTGGCATCGCCCTGATGCGGTCCATATGCCAGGAAGCGCACGACGTCTTTGGAGACGAGCTGCCTGGAGAGACGGTGGATTCGCTGATGGACATGGTGCTGGCCATCAACCAAGAAGCAGGGGAGAATGTGTGTTCGACGCTGCAAGACATTCGATCCAAGAACCTCACAGAGATTGATTACCTGAACGGCTACATATGCAAGAAGGGTCGAGAACGAGGCATCGATGTGCGTTACAACCAAGCCATGGTGCACATTATCCACGCCAAAGAAGCACTGTATGAATAGAACAAAATAACTCATTTCAAGATGCAGGGTCATTAATAAAAAAAAAATGAGTCATTTAAGAAAATGTGATTATGTATAATATCCATGAGAAAAACCTTATATATGTATGATAATCTCAGTATAAATGCTCTAGAGTGGTGGATCCAATTATGGTGAGTGTGTCAAGTCAAAGAGTCATTTGCCAGGTCGTACACTGCCATACACCATGTGGCTATTCCAAATGAATCATTCCTCACAGTGTATGTATTCAAGGGGTCAACTGGAGGAGCAGAAATCCAGCAGCAGGTGAGATGGATGAACCGGTTATGCGTTCCGTTTTATATGTGTGTGTGTGTGCTATGCGGTTAATACCACAATCATCTCATCATCAGCTGCAATGAATCATTTATCCAGACCTTGCTAGTTAAAACAACTATAAAAGGAAGATTTTTCTAGTATTTAACAGGATCCGTTTTTCTTGTATTCATCTCTCTCTCTCTCTTTCCTTCACTCTTGCTTATCGTTACAAAATGCCAAAAGAACCACCCATCATTATTTCCACCGAGCTACCCACTGAAAGCACCAGCTTATTGCCTGTGGACAGCAACAGGACAACATTGGAGCTGAGCGAATCAACAAACAAACGAGGTAGTAGACACATGCGTTGTGCTGAATAAACATGTAAACATTGTGAATTAATGCAACTGTCTTGTAGGCATGGCAGCGGCTGCTGTGTATCGTAAATTCATTGCCTCCAAGCTGTTTGAACTCTTGCCATCGCTTGCTCTGGGATCAGCCATTTGGTTTGGAGTGACTCCATCAGAAGAATTAACGCTGACATCCATCCGATTGCTCGCTGTGTTTACCAGGTGTGTATTCTAGGAATTTACAGACATGAGCCATGGTGTCTTATATCATATATCCATCTCTTAGCTGTATATTTGCACTCATCACTACGTCAGTTGATATATCAGTGCTGGTGTTGACCGCCCTGACACTGCTGTCCAGCACACACTCATTTGTGTGTGAGGATCATGTTACAGGCATGAGCACAGAGTGCCGTCTCTGCGGAGAGATCAACCCCATCACGGAGGTTCCTTTTGAATGCAACGGCGGAAAAGAGGCCTTTCATCACTCATTAGAGGGGTTCTCTAGCTCTGTTGTGTGGTTGATTTTCGCAGCCTTTCATCTGGGGAAAGCGGTGGAAGTGACACAGCTTGGAAAGAGAATATCGCTATTCATGATCCGCTCATTCGGCAAGCATGTCATAGGTCTAGCATATGCCATTTTGCTCTCAGGTACGACCTTGGAACAAGTAATGTGGGAGAAATGACTTATTAAGGGCGAAAATTTAGAGTTATTACTGGCTCCGGTTGTGCCTAGCAATACGGCCAGAGGCGGTGGTATAGTATTACCCGTGGTGCATTCCATTGCCACGACTTTAGGTTCAACGCCATCTCAGAACCCCAAGATTGGTGGATTTCTAATGCTGATGGGAGCCCACGCCAATTTATTGTCTGCCTCCATGTATTTGACAGGTAGATACACCTCAAGGGCTGGCGTAATACTATGTACTGTGGATGACTGATACATGTAGATTAGGCATGGCTCCCAACCCAATTGTCTTGGTCAAGGCAAACACACTCTACCCTGATTTGCATTTTAATTTCATGACCTGGATTACAGGAAGTTCTGTGCCTGCATTGGTCTGCGCTGCTCTATTGCCCCTCCTTTTAGCCTGGTCATGTGGTATTTTTAAATCAAAGGAAGCTTCTGCTCAAGTGGAAGAAGGCCAGCAACTCAAGGCAGATGGAGACGACATTGTCCAGCACGCTTCCAAAGAATTGCATGCCATGGGATCCATGTCGAGCAAAGAACAGGCAAGTATATGACTAGAAAGCCTATGCTGGATGTTCTTTATTAACAACTGTTCATGATAGCAACTCTGCCTTGTTCTCTTTGCGTGTCTTGTGATGTGGGTAACGTCCGGCTACACTAAAATAGATTCAACCTTGGTTGCTTTAATCGGCATTGTAGCCTTGCTACATATGGGTACCATTCATTGGAAAGATGTAGCAAACAACACCAATGCCGTAAGTTGTGTGTGCGTGTGTATTCTGACTAGAAGCATTGTTAAATAACCTTCTCCTTCTCTCTCTTCTATTCATACTATACAGTGGGAAACATTATTTTGGTTGGGCGGATTTGTTACGATTGCCACTCAACTCTCTGAAGCAGGAGCATCCGGCTATATTGGCCACAAAGTATCTCTGGCCATCACACATCTTAAACTACCTGCTGTGCCTGCCTTGGCTATTGCTTATTTCCTTACCACATTCATGTTCTCTTCTCTGAGCGCTCATACTGTGGCATTTGTAGCTACCTTTCTGGATGCAGGACATTCATTAGGTGCCAACCCAATGATATTGACCTGTTTGCTTGCTTATTTTGGTGCTCTTGGTGGCTGTATGGTATGTTGTTTAGTAGTATTAGGAATGTTATCCATCTTGATGATCCTGACACGCATGTGAATTTATCTATATAGACAAACTTTTCAACTGGAAGCTTGGCCATGTATTACGCTCCAGGTTACGTCTCTCGTTCCAAGTGGTTCGTTATTGGAGCTCAAGTAGCACTCTTCTACCTTGTCATCTACTTTACTGTGGGTATGGGTTGGTGGAAAATTCTCGGCTGGTGTTGATCAATCTATTATGATACCACTCGTCTTTGTATATATTATATATAGATATCCATATACAACATATAACCGAAATTTGATTTCTGGCCTTACATTTTATATCCCATTTACCCCAATAAACAACTTTTTTTTACCATGCAATTAAGTATTAATTTATTAACGTATGTAGTATGTATTTATACACCTTGAGCAATGCGAGGCCATGTTTCGCGAATCTAAACAAACATCAAGTTAGCTTCAATCCATATCGCTATTGATGCTATTACATTACCTTTTCATACAATTCTGGCTTTGATCTAGTATGATAAAACAATGAGTACACCCGCAACGCAACACTCAATATACAAGCTTACCTTCTCAAAGCTTCAGGGTCTTCAGCGAGACAGACAAATGTAGTTGCTACACCACTGGAAATGACAGTTGCAATTGTCGAGAACATGGAAGCGCCAATCAAGAAGCACACCATGATAACGACAGGCGTCATGCCACCATCACGATTGTACACTGGGTTCGACACCTGGAGGTAGATGAAGCCCAACAGGCCACAGAGCACGCCCACCAACAAACCGCCCATAAACAATACATTACCAATCAAGTTGTCATTGATCATGGCTTCAATGCCGCGGTCTTTGATCATGGTCCACGTCTGTCTGGCAGTAGGCACAAATGCTTTACCGTAGATGGCAACCCCGCTGAATGCATAATAGTTGAACCATTCCTACAACAACATATCAACAACAAACATTCAAACACGTATACAGAGCCACTATGAAAAACTTACAAACAAACCAGCCGCACAGTTGACGATACACTGGATAATGCAGATAAAGAATGCCATGCACGCATTGTCTGTGTTGGCTCTGGCAATGGACAGAAAGTAGCGAACCAAGTTGATGATGGCAATGAGGAGCGCACCAAAGCAGATGGAGCCAAAGCTGGTGGTCAGTGCTCGCTTCAAACTTCCCCAAATAGGATGACGGACGCCATCGTTCAAAAAGTACACGGTGGCAAAGATACCTGCCAATGTAACATGGGTGGCATAGGTGATGACTTGAGAAGTCCAGTAAAAGCTAAACACCAGGAATACCATGGCGCAGTTGAGCTTGGAGTTGTTGCTGGAGGAGCTGTACCAAGCCTGGTAGATGCCAATGGTGGTGAACATGAAGAGGAAACTGAAGGCTGTCTGGATGACCAGCGAGACGATGCCAATCATAATCGTGGAGGGATGGCTTCTCGTGATACTAGTGATTGTCTGCAACATGACTGCATTGCTTTGCTTGTTAGCTTGCTCACACACTGATGATCACACACACATCCACTTACCAGTAGCAAACGGGATCCTGCTCTTCCACCAAAAGAAGCAGGCCACATAGAGGCAGGAAAAGATCAAGAACACAATGGCAGCAGAGTAGTAGTGCTTGACAAAGTAGTAGATGGTGACACCAAAGTACACAATGATGGATCCGATAAATGTCACAACGATCAGCGGTCTGGGGAACATGTTGGCCAAGATCAGATACAGGAAACTGATGCCAAAGCCTACAATGGCAGAGAAGCCAAATATCTTGAACGTGGACGTGTCGAACGTCAAGCCTGGATAAGCGTTTTCCGATTGCACGCCATTGTAGGATCCCGTGTGGTTTGAATAGGTTCTCAGCGCAATCACAGCCAAAGCGATAAAGGCGCCCAAATTACACAGCCAGAGGATGGTTGCCCACACATCGTTCCAGCCCGTGGCAGGCTTTATCTTTTCGCCTGCTGTGTAGGGCTGTTGTGCGGAAGATGGTGGAGGAGCACCATAGTAGGGTGGCTGCTGGCCATATTCTACATGCGCTTGATCGCCATACGTGTTGTTGTTGTTATTGAATGTAGGCGGAGGAGGATAGTACTTGGTCTGATCGTTGGGTGGATCAGACGATTGCGAAGTGGGTTGATACATTATATATTATACAGAAAGAAAATAAAACAAAAGAAAAAAGAAGGAATAAACAAAATGAAATTCATGCATTTTTATACGGTTTCAAAATGAGGTGATACAGAGACATTTGGCAGCCATTAAAATAAGCCATATAAAATGTCATTGACAGACTCAAACTGCTGCTGTTGTTGCTGCTGTTCTTGTGCTTGCTGTGCTGGTGGTGGTGGTGCTTGTGGTTGGAATGGATCTATAAACGGAGCAGAGAGCAAATCAGTGTTTGATAAAATCTGATTGATATCTTGCATCCAAGGTTCTTGTCCCGTCAGCCATGGATTCATGATGAAATTCGATGTGGACGGTGGCGCTGGTGGTGGTTGTGGTTGTGTGGTATAAGCAGTAGCATTAGCAGTAGCAGCAGCAGGAGGAGGAACATTGGCAGTCGGTGGTAAGAATGATGTAATGAGATCCGCCGCTGTGCTGTCATCATTTAGATCCACACCATCAAATAACGATGCATGCGTGCTGACACTGCTATTGGGCGATAACGAAGGCTCTCCTTGCTTTGATGATGATGATGGTGCTGGATGGGCATCCAAAAAGTTGCGTATCACCGTCTTTAGCAGTTCGCTGGTGCCCCAATCTCCCCAGATGATAGGTATATTCAAAATGGCCTCGGCCTTTTCAATGTGCTGTCGCAGTTGATCGGACGCCTCGAGTCGATACGCATACATCAAGACCTGGGCTGCTGAATCCACAGCAGAGACAATGATGCCGCGGGGCAGGAAATCCGTCTGCTCGTAGTAGTTGACTGGGTTGATGAGATGGCTGTAGGTGCGGTCCAGCAGCTGGATCGACTCGGGTATCGCCTTGTGGACTTGCAGGACGTTTTCCACATTGGTCAAATCCAGCTCTCGCGGCGAGTGGTGTCGATACAGACTGAAGGGGTGGCGCTTGCCGTCTGGTTTCCGCACTGAATCTCGGATAAAGTACAAGTTGATTCTGTAAAATAGGTAAAAGAGGTCTAGGGTATAAGCCTGCAAAGGGGACCAATCTTTTCGGCATGTTTGGTTAAACTGCTGGAATTCGTCCAGCACTTGTGCGATTCGCTCCTCTACGTGGGGCTGCAGCTTTGGGTACGGCTTAAAGAGCTCGGGTCGAAAATGGCTCAACACTTGCCATGGTGCTCTGGGCAGTGCTGGGTCAGATGAATGCGGTAGCTGCAAAATGAGCTTACAGCTGACTCGGGCGACGACTGATTTGATATAGAATGTCTCGAGCAGGTAAAAGTACCATTTGAACAGGCGTGGGTTGTTGTTCTCGACATCGTATTGGTATGATTTGGACAGTTTGATGTTGGGCGGTGGATAGGGGTGCTCGTGGTAGGCCAAGGCAGCTCTTGGGATTTGCTCCACTGTACAGTAGGTTAGTACCATGTGCTGACTGCAAAACGCCACAAGACACACTTACGCTCCACACATCCACGAATAGTCGTTTCAAACGCTGCCCAAAACGTATTCAGCAGCAACTCCTTTTCTACGCTGTTCAAGCCAGCAGGCATCGAATTGTCAAACAGGCCCAAGCGAGCAGCCAGCATGTACGACAGGCCGAATAGCGACATGCCTCTTTTTGGAAACCCAAATGTGACCTCAAACAAGGCCAACAGCACGATCGCTTGGTATTTACTGGGCGTGGTTTCTGCCGTTGCCTTGGAGAGTAAAACATGGGCATAGTCCAAGAACGGGTTTCGCTTCTTTTTGTTCAATGCGTCCCACAGCTCCAGCGGTTTGCCGTCCAGTAACTGAGATTTGAAGATGGTGGTGCCGTAGACAACCGAGAGCAGCAGCGGATCGGCAGTGTCTGTCCAGTACGACTGCAAAAGCATCGTCTTGTTGAGCAGGTTGGAGAAGGGGTGTATGCAAAAGAAGCACTCGATCAGCCGCACTGCCTGCTGTGGTGGCAGCGAGTTCAATGGGTTGACCACCAGCGAGCTGTTGGACGGCGACTCAAAGAAGCTGGTTGTACGATCGTATGCCAAGGCGACTCGAGAAAACTCCAAATCAGAGTAGTATGTCAGCTTGAGTTTGGACACTCGTTTCATCAGGATGCTGGCCATGTCTGCGCTCATCCAGGTAAAGTAGTCGGTCAAGTCAAAGATCTTGACCTTGGTGTTGACGTGGGCATAGTCTGGGTAGAGAGCCACTGCACTGTCGCTGCGTCGCTCTTCAATGAACTGGTCCAGCGAGGTGTTCTTGGCGAAATAGGTGGCAAACAGTGTGTTGATGTAGAAGTCCAAGCCCTTCTCTGTATTGTCGTGCAAGTACCGCATCGGTGCCAGCACAGGCGTCATGGATACGTTTTCAAAGATGAATTCTCGGCAAAAGGTCTTGGAGTTGGGCCCCTCCTTGTCGTCGTGGATGTTGGAGGCGATGCGAGACAGGACGAGCTTATTTACAACTGCATTTTTAGGTGGTCTTCCTACGGCGCCGGGCTTCTGGTAGATACAGGCTGTCTGTCGTGCCTCACATCGGGTGCATGGCTTTTCTCCATCGCATTTCACTTTTTTAATTCGACATGGTAAACAACTGACTTTTCGTTTGGCCATTTTTTTTGGTGTAATTAAGAGAGAGAGAGAGAGAGTGGGAAGAAGAGCAGGAAATCTGCAACTTGCGCCACTTGCTCTTTTTAATACACACAGCTGGATTTGTCCAATCATGTAAATTCACAATTATTTCATGCAATCAGCGGGTAGGATATACTCTGAAAAGTTTATTGTAGATGAGATGGCCATCGTATATACATTAGCTTCCGACGAGCCTTATTTATAGTCATGGATGTATGCCTGTGTTCATCCAGTCTTCAAGTAGATGCTTGGTATACATGCATGCAAACCTAACGATGGAAGCAGCAGGCACATTTTGGATGAGTTTATCGGCATCCTATTTATCCGAATGTTGCAAGATGCCATGTATACACTATATGTAAAAGTGCAATATATGCTTGTATAGTCAATATCATACATTCTAGATGCTTGGCGAAAAGCTAATTGGTGAGGTATATTATAGCTTGATTACACAAGATTGCTAATTTTAAGCAGCCTGCATATAGCAGTGCATCATAGATAGCATCCGGTGGCCTCTCCCATCTGTGTCATCAAACAAAGATGTCTAGCTTGCCTTTTAAAAACGCCCTTTCCTTTGTAAAGTGGCTCATTTTAGTGCAATTTTTGTAATGCATGTCTTGGTGAAATTATATTTGCTTCATGATCTATGATATGGCCAATCCGTGTCGATGCGGCTCTGAAAGCCATATAGCAAAACATCTCACCAAAGCTGTCATCGCAACCCAAGAAACGTGCCCAGTAACGAAGAAAGACCCTTCTTAACATGTATATACTCAAATGCCAAATTTCTAATACAGCAGCATGCAATTGAAACATACAGGGTGATAGCGGCAGAGATTGAGCATAGCAAAAGCAATTATAGACGTCTATAGTGTCATTTACTATACAAAAGATGGCTGCTAGGGCAAAACACCAACCTGGCTGGGATTGAATTTTAGAGCTGCTGCTGCCACTGGTCCTCCAGATCGTTCATCTGGACATCCGAAACCCTTTCAGGAGGAATTACACAAAACATTATTACTTGAACAACAGGTATTTCCCTATGCCTATACATGTAAAAATGAACGAGGAATCCAGTGGTGTTAATTTCAGAGCAATCCCTTTAGTCTGTGGAGAGCAACTGTCAAAAAATGCAAAACACGTTTTTGGAGGAAACGTCTACAAACACCATAGTAAATTGATCTGAAGACACTTTTACAAGCTCCAATGCGCTTCTACGATTGTTTTGAGCATAGAAATACCTTAGTAGAAAACTTCATTTTCGAGGTGAAAACCTTCATCATTCAAAA
>JAXQGS010000278.1:0-22871 GCA_037040325.1 Mucor sp. M7501 | reverse complement strand
GAACCCCCGCCTAACAAAAAAACAGAGGGAAACCCTCGCATTTTTTTTCTAGGATTTTTGTGTGTGTCGAGCCCATTTAAGTGATAGGATTGGCTGAGAGACTGGACAGCAAGTGAGATAGATCTTTGTAATTATTGTAATAAAAAACGGTTTAATGGTTCTACAAACATAATAAAAGTAGTAGGTATTATACAATAGAATTTAACTGTATTCTATTTGTGTTTAAAATCAACCAAAAGGTCCTGGATTTGAATAAAGAAAGAAGTGTGATAAGTATTTATACATTTGGATTTAGTTTAGTTATTAATAGTAGTACAGTGCTCGTCATGGTATGATGATAAGAAGCAGTAGGTACTGCTCTTGCAATATCTAGCAAGTGTAGTAGTTGATGCTTGTTGGTTCAAAGTGTAGTGGCTGATGCACGCAAGAATGCTGGCCATCAAAATTGGTTTATGAAGGGGTTACCTTGATGGGCTTGGATGCGAGTTACCGTTGTTATAGCATCATTGAATGTAAACTTGACAGCTTAAGGTACGATGTTTGCTATTGAAAGGTTGGCACTTTTATATAAAACACGGTGCAGCTATCGTTTCTTCTGGGCATAGTTTATAAATTTAATCTTATGTTGTGTTTTGATATAACGGTAATCTCTCATAGTCGCAACTCATCACAATCAGCTCTTGTTGTAATACTCCCTTCAAAAAGCTACATCTGCTCTTCTGGAAAGGATCACTTGTATGATGACCGATAACTCTCACAGTTGATTTACCATTAAACCAATATTTATTCTTTCTAGACATGAGATCAAGGTATTTTTTATAGGGTTAAGATATAGTATATAAATGTACGAAAAGTAATAAGTTTATAGTATAGTGGTGCAAGAGGCAAAATATAAAAAGAAGACATAAGTGATATCAAAAAGGATAATAAAACAGAAAGAAAGAAACTACGATTCTAAATCAAATCAAAGTGGATTGGGGGATATGTTGCTTGAACATTTTCTTTTAGTGTGTCAAATTACTCGATTGCCCTATCGACATATTGTTCAAGAGACTTTGAACAACTGCAAGAGAGTGTTAGTAACGTATCATTCAAAGAAAGCCACTTTTACTTACTAACTGTTTCATCAGCAGAAGAGTGGTTTAATGAGAAAAGAGCAGGATATTCTAAAGACTTGTCTATACCATTGACATTGTTTGTTGCTGTAGTTGATGAGGATGTACAAGGTGTTGCAGTGGTATTTGCATTTGATTTTGTTGAAGATGCGGCAGCAGCAGCTGTTGTTGGGGTCGAAACAGATGATGATAATGCAAATTTCACTGCTGCAGCAGAGGGGGATAAGGGGTTACTATTGCCGTTGGCTGTGGCTGCTGCAGTGGTGGTGGTTGAAGATGGATAAATCAATGGAGGTGGTGGTGCTTGGGTATGGATATAATTGTTGATTTGAAAAGGTAAATTGGTCGTCTTCTTAGGAGAAGAAGAATCCAGCATAATGTCCGGCATCGATTGAGTTGAGTGCATTGAGCTATTGTTGCTTCCTGTGGACGTAGATGACGTGGGAACAACATAGGCATTGTTGAATTCGGGTTTGGCTCCAAGAGGCTGGTAGAATCCATTACTGGCATTGTGGTGATGATGAAGGTGATGGGTGTTGTGATGATCCATCGAATACAACATGGAATGCTGTGGTTTAGACTCTACGAAGCCAGACAGAGGAGGACTACCCACAAATCCATTCAAAGATACTTGCTGTGGAGGATTGGACCAGATATCCAAGCCATTCTGAGCACTGCTTGTGGGAGGAGGGCCGCCACGAAAGCTTAATGGAGATACCAGAGAAATGGAAGGTGGTGGAGGTGGCTTGTTTGCTTCGGGAGTGTCGAAAATTGCACGGATGTTCTCGACAGTCTTGGGTGAATTCATATCTCTAAAGTTTTTCCATGAAGCATCAAAAGCATTGCCGCTGGTTGAACTGGGATAGTCAAACAGAGAATAGCTCTTTAGACCACTGTTCATACCAGACAACGGTGGTGGAGGAAAATCGTTCAAAAGAGAGGACGAGGACGACGGTGTTGGAGAGACTAAATCAGATGGCAATGCTGATGGCATCATCTTGTTATCAAAAGCAACAGCGGCGGAGAAAGGATAGTTGATGGAGTTTGGTACTGACATGCCTGCAACAGTGGGGTTGGCCGCATGTCGAACAATAGCGCTGTCTTCATACAGGTTGACTTGTTGACTCTTGAAATAGCTGATGAGGATCTCCAATGACACATTCAGACAATCCAGGTTCCCCTTTGTCATCTTGAACGCAATGACTTGATCGCTCTCGTTTTCGCCCTCTTGTTGCTTTTTCGTCTTGATCTCTACCAACACATTGTAGTCGCTAGCGATACGTTGAACGACTTCCTTGTATGAATCGGATTCCAGAACCGTGTTGAGGTGAGTTGAGTATGGCAAATGGACATCGTATTCCTCAGGCACAACTGATCTGACCATTTGAGCAGCTAAACCGACCTGGGACTCGGGGCCAACTAGTGTCAGACAATCGCTTGCTGCTTCGTCGTCGGGCCAAATCAAATGTGTGTTGGTTTTCTTGGTCATCTCGGCGAGATAGGCAGCTTGATCGCGAATCAACGTACGGTGCAGCCAGAAAGGTATATCATACAGCACTTGCTCGACACAGTCGCGGTCCTTGGGATTAATCAAGTCCATCACAGCATGTCGCAGGTTCTCCAGGTTGATTTGGTTTTTCATCGGCGTCCTGGCCACTACGTTGTCTTCATTGTCGTAATAACCGCCCAAGGCAGCGAATTCTTCGGCATTTGAGAATTTGACATAAACGCCGTATTTCTTCATGATGCGCTGAATGTTTTTGCCGCCCACACCAATGATCCGTTTGTGGTATACTTCGGGTACGTAGAATGATATTTCTGCAGGCAATTCCTCTTGTAACAGCGTCAGGCCGTCCAGTGCTTTGTTGAAGTTGTTGCTTTCGACCTCGATGATAAAGTTGTATTCACTGAATGGCACAAACTTGATTTTCGCACCCGATGTCTTCATGATCTTGTTGATTTTTCCGCTCTTCTTTCCGCTGATGAATTCGCGCTGATCGTTTGATAATTCGACGTTGAATACTGTGCTCTGGTGAAACATCTTGAGGAATGACATGTCATGCAGACGCTGGTACACATGGCGGATTGCTCTTTCGGTGCCGTACACTTCAATGCAGCCAGGATCAGTGCGGTAGGACACTTCAGCGCCCGATACTTGCGATAACTGAGATACCAGAGCTGTGATGTTGGCAATTGAATTGAAAAACGTATGGACAGCGTCTGCACCATAAATAGCGCCATCACGATTAAAATAGAAACATGCTTCATAGATGCCACAGGCCTAATATTTTAAAGTTAGCACGTTTTTCACACCAAGAATGGAATTTTGTTGTTATTGCTGCTTACCAAAAAGTGAAGGGAACGAAGAGTACGCTCAGCATTGACTCTGCTTTCAGCATAGACAGTAACAAGATTGCCGCCAGAACCCATCTTTGGAAATGATACAAATGAGCCATTGTCCCTCATGATTTTTCGCAAGTCGCTTCTTCGATGAAGTAACATCCAGTCTAATTTTCTAGGGTGCAAAACGGCATCCTTATGATACATGGACTGAGCCTTTTTGGCATGTTAGCTATTTTCTTTTTTTCAGTGGCAATTTTTCAGCAGTTGATGTATACCTTTTGTGCGGCCAGCTTTGTCAACATGTCCTTCACGCGTGCTATATCGCTTGCTTCTCCAGTGATATAAATGGCAGGAGAATAGTCTTCGTTGGCTTCCTCAAAGATGAAAGGAGATGGAAAGTATATCGATGTGGCCGTTTCCTCCAAAATTGATTGAAGGCCAGTACGCTTTCTTCCACAAATTAAATGATGTAATTTGTATGGAATTGCGACAGTATCTACATCCAACTGCGACTATAGCGAGCCATGAGTCGAATGAACACAGCACAATTAAGAGCATACATACCATTTTATCTAGCATGACAAGTGTATGGACTCGAGCGAGATCAGCATTGTCGGGTATACCGGTTATATGAATATTCACAGTATTTTGAGAGGCAAAGGATGATTGCGGAATAGGTTCAGTGATTGAAATTGTCGTGCTCGTCTCGTTGGCAATCTTTTCGCATTCGATTCTTAGCTTTGTACAGTCTTGATCAGGGATTTTCAAGTTGAGATGAGTCTACGCAGGCTAAGTTAATCTACTGTAAAATTTTTTCTTGAGCTCCTGGCTTACTTTTGTAGGGTACAGGTTCAATATCTCGGTTCTAGTTGCTATGACACTGTCTGGTTGACCTGTTAAAGTAAGATTTGTACCTTCAACAATAATTTGACAGGTCAAGGAAGAAGCAGGAAGTTTGTCTGCTTGCCCAAAACAAAATGAGAATGCACAGGTCATGATGGATTTCGTAATGTTGTTGTAAATGTTGTTGTGATGCGGTATGTTTGCTCTCTTTATCTCTTTCTTCTCTTCTTTTCTTATTCTTCTTCTTTGATATGAGATGGGTAAATAATCTAATTAATATAAAATCTGTATTAAAGTATAGGTTTATACTATATACAAGAAGATATTCAATAGATGATATGGATAAGATGAATTAGAAAAAAAAAAGGGTAAAGAAAAAAAGAAAAAAAGGGATATATGTGGATGAAATGAAGAGGAAGGTTAGAAAAACAAACTCAAAAGAGAAAAATATGTTTATATAGAAGCAAACGAGGAAAAAGGAAAAGGAAAGGAAAAAACTGTTACGTTCAAAAAGTCCAAGACCATCTTTTTCTGGCCAGAAAGAGAAAAAAACTTGTTTGATCTAATCAAAAATCATCTTATAACCGAAATTGCATTGGGCTACATTTGCAAGCCAAGCATGTAGTTCATCTCATTAGTCTCTATGACAATGTATGTTGCCATCAATGTCGTTGTCCATCATTTCATTTTACGGTTTGGGTAATGTATAGTGTATATGAAAAGAGACCCCCTTGTAGCAATCTTTGCCTAGTTATTGGCTATGTTTCGAACAATTGAGTCTCTTTCCTTTGCAGTCACCTGAAGCGAGATAAATTTTTCAATGTAATGGCTAAAACATTGCGTTGTATCGAGAGTGAAAGCATGCACAAGCAGAGCGACAAGTCCAAACAAATTTTGCCATCTTTTCAATATAAACTTAAAAGGACATAAACAATCAAGATTTGAGATTGTAAAGAAAAATAGAAATCCATCACCATTGCCAACCATGATATTGGTAACTCGATTAGCACTCAGATCAGATGTTGCTTTCCCTGCCTGCTGCTAGTAAGATGTGATTCTCGATCTGGCATGGATGCCATAGCAAGAACATTGGTTGCCATCGATACAGTCATTGACAATAATGTCTAAATACAGATACCAACTGAGTAGCTTAGATCTATTTGTGGGTTTGGCTAGCTATTATTTGACATCCATCATCAACATCACTATTATCAACATATTCGCCAATGTTTCGCGCGTTCACATTTCCTATTTGGAATCTGTCCCATTTGCCCAATCAGATTAATATACATTTTCAAATTCAAATCCTTTGTCTAATGTGTGCGCAATATCGAAGTAATTTAATTCCATTTCTTTCTTTTGTTTCTCTTTGCTTCAACAAAAGTATCTTGCAAAAATGTCAGACATGTCAGACGATGATTTCCAGCCTCTCGAGCCCACTCTTCAAAACGTATTAGATCAAAACTCCCTTCACTGGATCTTTGTTGGTGGCAAGGGTGGTGTAGGTAATGTATCTTGAATAACGCAGATTTATGTGAAAGCAAAATCTGACTGGATGCCATTCAGGTAAAACAACTACTTCTTGCTCCTTGGCTGTTCAACTCTCCAAGGTTCGCGAGTCTGTCTTGTTGATTTCTACTGATCCCGCTCACAATCTTTCTGACGCGTTTGGCCAAAAATTCTCTAAAGAGGCCACCGTTGTAAATGGCTTTGACAATCTCTACGCCATGGTAATGTATCACGCTCCTGACAAGGAAATCAATGCAATTCCTGACTCGTCTGTTACAGGAAATCGATCCTACTTCCAGTATCCAAGAGATGGTTGAGCAATGTAAGCAAATACTGTGTAGTTTCAGCATGGATTGTTATATTAACCTTGATTTTGCATTGATTTGTAATTTACAGCTGATCAAAATAACCCAATGGGTGGTATGATGCAGGATTTGGCGTATGCTATTCCTGGTGTGGATGAGGCTATGGGTTTTGCTGAAGTCATGAAACAAGTAAAGACCATGTCATACTCTGTCGTTGTGTTTGATACTGCACCAACAGGCCATACTCTCCGTTTCTTGTCTTTCCCCACTGTTCTCGAGAAGGCTTTGGCCAAGATTAGCGGATTGAGTAGCCGTTTTGGTCCTATGGTTCAACAAGTTTCTGGCATGATGGGTATGAACGCCAACCAAGAGGACATGTTTTCAAAGCTGGAAGAGATGCGCTCTGTCATTACTGAGGTCAACAACCAATTTAAGGATCCTGTAAGTATAAGTAGTGTGGGAGAAAGGAGAGGAGCAAGTGTCTAATGTGGACCTGCCTTAGAATACCACCACCTTTGTTTGTGTCTGTATTTCCGAATTCTTGTCCTTGTATGAAACTGAGCGTATGATTCAAGAATTGACCTCATATCACATTGATACACACAACATTGTCGTAAACCAATTGCTATTCCCTAAAGAAGGCTCAAACTGTGAGCATTGTACGGTTAGAAACAAGATGCAGCAAAAGTACTTGGATCAAATCTACGACCTCTACGAAGATTTCCACATTGTGCGTATGCCCTTGTTGACAAAGGAAGTGCGTGGCGTTGAGGAGATCAAGGAGTTCTCTAAAATGTTGGTGGAGCCTTTCCAAGAATCTAAAGAATCCAAATAAACATTATATTTTTACCATTAATCTGCTTTTCTTCATCCTTCCTTGACGATAATTGCTACTGTGATCTTTGGATTCGTGCTTGTTTCGACCAAGCAAGAGGTCGAGCATTTTATCATGACAGGCTTTAGCTGATTCAGTCTGTTAACTGTTGGCATTTGACTAGCTACCCGAAATTTCATACAACCTAGTAAGTATTGAAATTACAAATCTAAAGCGTGGCTAAGGCAGCCCCTCACAAGAGATATATACATGTGTTTTTGACACCACACTTGCGAAAAAGATACAGTTCAACAGAGAATTTAAGAGTAGTAATCGATTTCCCCTGAGCGGCCAATCAAGCAAGTGTTGGACCATCTTGAAACATTTGACCATATTGTAGTCAACGGTCATATTAAACAAACAAGTAGAACTGAATTCGACTCCAATTCTTCCCAGAACAGCACCTGTAGTGTGCATCTTCTTCGATCCGCTGCTTGTGGCTAATTGAAAACTTGAATTCACTCGCTATCATCATAAGGTTTTTGGTAAAATTTACAATTACCCAATCATCAATACAACAGGCTTTTTGTGTTGTACCTTGCTTGATTTGACTTCCGCGATTGATCAAGATATAAGCCTTCCTTTCATTTGACCCCAATTAAATTACCCCCTTTTTTTCAAAAGTACAATCAAATTCTTTCTTTCTCTTTCTTTTCATTTCCTTTTAGTAATCGCCCCTTGATAAGATGGTTGCCGAATCAAAGTATTACGATATCCTGGGTGTGAACCCCAACGCTACTGAAGGCGAGCTCAAGAAAGCTTACAGAAAGCTCGCTTTAAAGTACCATCCTGACAAAGTATAGTGTAAATCCAGTAGATCACAATACGGAAAAAGCTAATGTTTGTCTGTTTCTTCAAGAATCCTGATGCTGGAGACAAGTTCAAAGAGATCTCTCATGCTTATGAGATCTTGTCTGATGCTGAAAAGAGAGAAATCTACGATCAGTACGGTGAAGAGGGTCTCAGTGGTCAAGGTGGCCCTGGTGGTATGAATGCCGAGGACTTGTTTTCCCAGTTGTTTGGAGGAGGAGGAGGTATGGGCGGCATGGGCGGAGGCTTCTTTGGAGGTATGGGAGGCGGACGTCGCGGTCCCCAAGGCCCTCGTCGTGGAAAGGACATGATGCATCAACTCAAGGTCAACCTTGAGGACCTGTACCTTGGAAAGACCAGCAAGCTCGCTCTCCAAAAGAACATTCTCTGTAACAAGTGTGACGGTAAGGGTGGCAAAGACGGCGCTGTTCAAGTCTGTAGAGGATGTAATGGCCAAGGTTCTCGTATCATGATGCGTCAGATGGGACCCATGATCCAGCAAATCCAACAGCCTGTAAAGTATTCAAACAGAGTGTATTTGATATTCGACTGACCTTCTTCTATCTCTGCAAGTGTAACGAGTGTCGCGGAACTGGTGAAATCGTCAATGAAAAGGACCGCTGCAAGCAATGCTTGGGAAAGAAGATCATGAGCGATAGAAAGATCCTGGAGGTGCACATTGAGCGCGGTATGCGTGATGGACAAAGAATCACCTTCTCTGGTGAGGGTGACCAAGCGCCTGGTATTGTCCCTGGAGACATCATTATCCAACTCGACGAAAAGGCCCATCCTCGCTTCACTCGCAAGGGCGATGATCTTATCTACGAAGCCAAGATTGATCTTTTGACTGCCTTGGCTGGTGGTCAGTTTGCGATCCCTCATTTAGATGACCGTGTGCTCATGGTCAATGTCATTCCTGGCGAAGCTATTCAGCCCAACATGGTGAAGGCTGTCCCCAACGAGGGCATGCCTATGCATCGCATTGACAGCCGTGGCCATCTCTTTATCAAGTTTACTGTCGAGTTCCCCGAGCCCAACTGGACTGACGAGGCCACACTGAAGAAGTTGGAGGCCATCTTGCCTCCTCGCAATCCTGTGCCTTCCACTGGCGATACGCACGTTGAGGATGTTGTCTTGGTTGACGCCGAGGCTTATCAACACAGAGCCGGAAGAAATGCTTACGACGAAGATGGACACGAGGATCACCAACATGGCGGCGGTGGCGTTCAATGTGCTCAGCAATAATTTTTGATTTGATTTAGACTCTCTACTACTATATTTATGTATTCCCGCAAAATGCTTTCATTTATCCTATTCACATTGAACATTAAAGTCAAGATGAAAGACATGTTGTATTAGTTTAGAGTCCTGAGGATGAAGGGTAACTTGTGCTTTATTTGGATTACAACTTGGCGTCCACCGAGGGAGCCATGGAGGCAGGAATTTCCACTTCCAAACCGCTCAAACAAAGCTGAGCATATGTTTTGCCCTGTCTGTCAACAACCAGCGAACTAAGGCCACCTCCGCCGAGCGAATGCGTCAGGACAAAGTTCATGGCATTGGGGCCAGGTAGCTCAAACCGAGTGACAGTGCCTTTGCATAAATGCTTCATGTAGTCAGCAACAACCTTCTCAGTAATAGACCGCTTGATGTAGGGGAGGTACTTGGGATCACGGGCAATGATGCCCACATTGCAAACATCGCCCTTATCGCCGCTGCGGCCATAAGCAACATTGATTAAGCGAGTCTTGACAAGAGGGCCAGACAGGTCAGCTTCAGGGATAGCAGGAACAGGTGTAGGTTTGCTGTAGGCAGCATTGTTATCCCACGAGCCCCATGCGACAGTCTTGACGCTGTTGTTTCCAACAACGTAGCTAGTGGTAACTTGTGATTTAGGGATTAATAATGGGAAATGGACCATGTTGGGAATAGGCTTTGGACGGCCTGCGCCGCCGCCTGTGATGCCTGGAGCCATACAAGTGGCAGACTATACTTGCAATGCGTTGAGTGGATGGCTCTTCTTTTCATGTGACAGCATCAAATACTTACAGGAATTGTCTCCAATGCTACAAGGCCTAATGCTTTAGGGTCGTCATGATGAGCAGTGAGCCTCATCATGACTTCACGAGTGTCATTTGTTCTTGAATGAGGACTAGATATTTTTGACAGAGATTAGATCATGTAGGCATGAGCAGCAACCATCTATCGAAACCTACCCAAACAGAGATTCGCCGCCGAGAGCTTCGATATTAACATTTCTGAAGCCTGGAAGTCCCATCGTTTTATACATGTTCTCAACTCGCTTGACGATAGCTTCACCGACAGCATGAGCCTTCTTTTTAGCATCGACACCGCCAATCAACATCTCGCCAGTGATTTTCCAGCCGTCCAAGAAGATGCCTGAGCACTTGAGGTAAGGTGTAGGCTGAAGCCCCTTGGCACCAGTGACAAGCACACGGTTGTTACCAACTTGAGATAGTTTGACCTGACGCATATCCAAAATGACATCTGGGAGGAGGTACAATGATGGATCCAAGATTTCGTACAAGATTTGCTCGGAAACAGTAGCTGGAGTAACCAATCCTCCGGTTTTCTCAGGCTTTGTCACGACAAATGAGCCCGATCTGTCGAACTCCACTATGGGGTAGCCCATATTAGAATAGCCACCAAAAGGAGATTGAGCAGCGAGGTACCAGTCTGTAAAATTGCCGCCCGTAGCATGACAGCCGCATTCAATAACATGTCCAGCGAGTGAGGCAGAAGCCATCAAATCGTAGTAGTTGGCAGTCTTGCCTTCTTCCCACCCATATTCATACATCAAAGGAGCGACAACGAGGGCAGAGTCAACCACACGCCCGGTGACAATGATTTGAGCGCCTTCCTTGAGGGCAGCAGTGATGGCATGTGCACCCAAGTATGCATTCAAAGACACAATAGGCTCGTCTTTATCGGGCAGGCGGTCAGAGTCTTTGGTGTGGTCCACAGAGGATATAGTGGAGAAGGAATGTACATCTTTGAATGCGCCTAATGTGTTGTTTTCTTTATCGGCCAAGACATCATCGCCAACAATAGCAGCGACACGAACGCCCTTGATGTTGAGCTTTTCCAGCAATGCTTCGATGGCTTCTTTGCATCCAATTGGGTCCAATCCTCCTGCATTGGTGATGACTTTGGTGCCGTTCTTGATCAATTGAGGCAAGTTTTTGCTCAACACAAGACTAAGAAATTCAGCAATGTAATCCACGCCCTTGTCAGCCTTTCCAGTCATGATTCGACGCTGGCGACGAGCAGCCAAAATACCCATAGTGATTTCTAGAAATTCATCAGCCTCACATTCAGTTCAGAATAATGCATTTTAAAATTTACCCGCCAAATAATCAGCAACAAGGTAGTCCAGGTTTTTTCCTTCATGCTGGATGAGCTGAGCAGCGGCAAATGTGGAGTCGCCCCAGAATGCAGAATAGCAGCCGATACGAACAGGACGATTTTGAGAAGACATGATGAGAATAAAGAGAGTGTAGCTGTAGAAAAAGTGCGTGCCTTGATATAATATAGTGGATGCGAAAACAGTTGGGGTGAGAGAAAAGCTTAAAGCATTTCTGCTGAATCAAGTGGGAAATGCACATGGTTTTGAATGAGCGAAGCGAAATGCGCTTGATTTGGATTGTGTGTGTGTGTGTGTGTCCTTTTGACCCAAGATCTTGGCCTACTGTATATGACCTTTCGTTTCCTTCAGGTAGGCTTCGTAAGGCTACTTATGGCACATCCAAATAAAGGCATGCATTTGAAGTACTAGCTAAATGTCGATATGCTTCAGCAACTTGTACCCAAATGCTGCAGTTGACCATCAGCTTGAGGGAGAGACGGCAAGAACAACACAAGAATGTTAATTTTCCCAAATCTCGGTAAGCATCTCGTTCTATTCTGTGTGTAGTTTGATTATTGGATATGTATGGTATATGAAGTTTCCGGGAAACTTTGCCAACATAAGATACATAGCCATGGCTGTTACGCTTTTATAGAGTGAATGAAAGCTAATAGCTCTATACTATTGCGTTTGTACCATGAACAATACTATCATTGCCGCGAATTCAATCATACATGTCAGTGATTGCTTTGTGGAAAGATAGGTGAGAGTTCAACGCACGCTTCCTGTTGCTTAGAATGATCTTGTTCGAATTTGTTGTCATGTGTGCCTGTCTCGACAACCAGATTTAGCAGCAGTTCCAACAACTTGGGCTTCAAAATGCAACATTCTACTCTTAAATGCCAAGCTGAGGGTCATCGCAATTGAGCACGCCAAGAGCTTCTGTCATGGTATGAATGCGCTTAAGCATTCGTTCGTTTTCTGCTGTCAAAATGGCCTGATGCCAAAATTCATATGCTTGCTTATCATATGACCCACAGCATTTTCTATTTCAAGGTTTCAGCGATTTTAAGCTATTGGAGGAAACCCAATCTTGAATGCGACGAATGAAATGACCAATGCCAAAAAACTTTATCCAAAGAACTGACGTTTGTTTGCTATACCAAGAAAAAAAAAATCGAAAGATGATTTCACAACTGATCGTCAGTAATGAAACAATACTAATCGTTTGCATTTGACACTGGCAGTTATAAAGAGTCCTGTGATGGGCAGTTTAACGTGCATGATGTCAAAACGAAATATCCAAATCTGGTCATTGATCCTCATTGCTATTGGGTTTGTTGTTCCTGCAACCCGCGGAATCCAAGTCAAAATGCTCTATTTGTATAAAAGAATGCTGTGATTTCATTTTCATGTCTTTGTCCCCTTCTCCAACTCTCCACAAAACACAAAACACTCTTTGCAGTAACAGATAAAATGGCAGATGTAAACTGGTTTTATATTAAGCATTTGGGCACAGATAAAATAATTGCTTCTTGCTCCTGTCAATACGATACCACCATTGACAATGCTATGCCTTTGATGAGATCGCAAGTGATTGTGACAAAGCCAACATACTCTGACAACGAATTGTGGTGCTGGGACGATCAGCAGCTTCGAAACAAAAGTACAGGCCTGGTGCTTGACATTCGTAAGGGTGAGTGCTCTTTTCTTGGAGCTTTTGAGACAATTAATAATTGAAAATTCAGGCAGAATTCGTTTTATGGAGGATACAGAAATATGCTTGTATTACAAGAAACCAAAGGAAGAGTCTCAGAATCAGCTGTGGGCAGTGCAAACAGAGCTTCAACCGGCAGAACACCCATTGGTCAGACGTCGATCATCTCAAAAGACTCCCATCGGAAGTGTGATTTATTCCGTTGCCAACAGTGATTGGGTGTTGGATGTATGTCCTGAAGGTCAAAAGCTGATTTTATTCCCATACAATCAAGACTTGAATCATCAGCAGAGATGGCTGTTCATTCCCGAGAAGGAAACAGTCTTGACTGAAGAACCTACTTCGCTATTTGACAACAAAATGACTGATACATCAACATATGAAGCTTATTACAGTACCCCCATCAGCAACAGTAGCTGTAGTAGTAGCAGTATCTCATCGTCGCAATCTATCGACTCTACGGGATTTGCCCATGGTTTGACACCTGCCAAAAGATGCTCTTCTCAATCATCGCTACCAACATCAAGTCGTAAAAGCAGTTGAGCTGCCTGTACATTTGACTCCTCTTTCCCATATTCATATATATATTCCACGACCTTTTTGTATTTTTACTTTAATTAAATCATGATCAAACATTCCATGTATATATAATTGCCAATTTGACAGATTTGCATTTATGAAATTGCCTCCATCATGTAATGCTCGGAACTCTTGCCATTCTTTCTTCAAAAAAGCTTAGTTTTATTAAATTACAATGTCGATTGGTGTAGATTATGTTTGTGCAAGTGTGATTGAAAGAGTCTGATGTGTGTTTTGTTGAGTCCAGGTTGAGGTTGAAGGTGGTGAGAATCATGAGGATCAACAACACACTTGATATTGACATCGAAAGTTCTCCCATGATTCAGTCTGGTATTGTGTATTTACATTCTATGCTTAGTTGGCAGCTTCTTGCTTGAACTTCTTTGCTAATTCCATCCAAGGCTTAGGAGCTTGAGGCATCAAATCAGCCTAGTATTGAGATACACATTAGCAAATGCATTTCCACAGTAAGCAATTCATCAAAAGCTTACCTTGACCAGCAATTTCTCGACAGTCTCTGATGGTTGAGCACCCACAGTCAACCAGTATTTAGCACGCTCAAAGTTCAAGTTGATTAACTTGTTGCCTGACTCGTCAGCGACAGGGTTGTATGTACCGATCTTTTCGATAGGCTTGCTGTTGCGTCCAGTTCGTGCATTGGCGACAACGATGTGATAGAATGGTAAGTTACGACGACCGTGGCGGGCAAGGCGAATGCGGACAACCATAGTAAATGTTCAAATGTTGATGAAGAAACAAGAGAAAAAGTTGGGTCCCTTGTTGCCATTTGACAAGAATCCCCCGCACAAAGGATCAATGGTCACTACACCACTACAACTGAACCGTCACCAAGCAATAGCTGAATGTCCAGTGAGCAGCATGGATCATTCGAGTTCAGCAGGTCCATCGAATATTTAAAGAGGATTGTGCATGCTTAACCAAGGCATGCTATTGCAATCAAAGGACTTGTAGCTAACTGACAGACAGCTCTTTCTGCATCCATCAGGTTGGTTTCAAAAAAAGACCGTTTCCATGAGATTGGTGTTTTTCAAATAAGCTTCTGTCAACTAAATGTTCTAGACGTCAAATCAAAGGCTGAAACAACCTCCATTATGCTCTGAATAATTTTGATTTGATTCTATAGCTCTTGTTTCATTACAAAGAGCAATTCAAGAAGATGCGGTTCGCATGTCTATGCAAGGGTTCATGTAATTGACCGTGTGCATCTAGATCTTTATGTTATTGTCTGCCATTGCTAAACTAAACAAGCAAGGAAGCTACAGGACAGTGAGCATATGGCTTAAATATGTTTCCGGTTGATTCATGCTCTTTAAAGTTTGTGATATAATCATATTTCAGGTTGAGTGAATGTAGCTTTTGTTATTGTTATCCAAAGACATTCTCTCTTTCTTTTATCATATTTCTACAACTGCCAACTCGTCTGCAAAGGGTGGAGTGTGCACAGCTCGCGCCTGCAATGGGCTTACAACCCAAATAATGCAATGTTGCATCCTTACAAAGTGAATCGGCTCTGTTCCTCGGTTGGACGATAAGCGCTTTCTAGTAGTATGGAAAAAGTTGTGTCAAAATGGGGCGAGAGATATCCTTCTTTTCACTCATCCACCAAATGACACAGTGCTAGTCAATCGATTCAATATCTGCAGCAAAAACAGTTTTTTCATTGATTTTGGGTATTGAGCACGCTTTTTGGGCAAGTCTGTGCAGAGATCCTCCGGGAATTTTACCTTTATTAATGAACAAAGAGCTTAATAATGCACTGCTTCGCTAGATGATAAACTACAGACCATCAGATCAGTTGTTAATAAGCGCAATCTTTAGTGAGCAGCCCTCAAATGTATTTACCACTGTAAAATCAAGTGTTTAAATCGCTTGTATCTCACCAATGAAGCTCGATCTCGGCTTCAAAACAGGTGCCATTGTGTTCTACGACCTGACATTAGCTTATGGATCACTTTTCAGCACTTTTTTGGGGATCGAGTTGATCGTCGATTTCTGGCACATTTTGCCCTGTACTAGCAAGGGAAAATTCGATGATTTTGAATGATGGAGGTTTTCGCCTCGAAAACAGCGTCTTCTACTAAGGTGTTCCTATGCTCAAAACAATCGTAGAAACGTAATTGAGCATATAAAAGTGTCTTCAGATCATTTTATTATAGTGTTTGTAGACGTTTTCTCAAAAAACGTGCTTTGCATCTTTCGACAGTTGCTCTCCACAGACTAAACTGATCGCTTTGAAACTAACACCATTGGATTCCTCGTCCAATTTTGCATGTATAGGCCTAGAGAAATACCTGCTGTTCGAGTATAAAAATGTTGTGTAATTTCCCCTGAAAGGTTTTGAAATGTCCAAATCAAGGTTCTAGAAAGCCAGTTGACGACGCTATGAAATTCAATCCCAGCCAAGCTGTGTTTTGTCCTGGCAACGACGTTTTGTATAATAAAAGACAATGTAGACGTCTAAAATTGCTTTCGTTACGCTCAATATCTGTCGGTGATACCCTGTAGGTTCCAACTACATGCTGCTGCATTTTGAAATCTGACATTTGAGTATTCATTTCAAGGGTCGCTCCTTGTGATTAGGGACTTTTCTCGGGTTCAGGTGACAGGTTCGGTGAGATGCTTTGCTATGGTTTTCTGAGCCGCATCGACACGGATCGACCATATCTAATGAACAATGAAAAGGACTTTCCTTCAAGTAGAATCATATGAGCTATATGCACTTATTTTCGACAACTAAGAGCTGTACAATTCTAATAATGTCCTAAATATTCAAAAAATACTTGCAATGTTTATTTTTAGCAGTTATTTCGAGTTGCACGCCTACCGATAAATATGTATGAGCCTCGGTAACGTCTTCTAGAAAGCTCTTTGTAAGCAATCGAGACCACATTTGATGAATCAGCACAAAATTCGTCATTTGAATATTTTATCTTCTATCCAACAAGCATATGTAGTTAGCAAGCATGTCAATAAATAATATTGTCCAATATCAAATCGTTTTAAATGTATGACTACATCAAGACAGGCTTGAAGAAAGGAGAGTGGTTATTTGCACATCTCGCAGGTTTTATCATTAAATGACATGTACCTGAATATCATCTGGAGAATGAGTTGGAGATGATTTATTGATAAATAGTATAATGCGCACCTTAATTCCGTCATGTGTATTAATGAGAACCTAAACATTTGCCTGCGCATCTCTCATGAGGACCTTTTCTCTAACGCATTTTAGATATAAATGTCATCTGTAGATATACGTGCATTAAAGTTCAAGTTGTCTAATATTAGCTTTGTATGACAGTATCCAATATACGCATATAGGCGTGTATTCACAAAAAATGGTTGATTTTAATTTCACTGGATTCCCTCTCTTGATGGACATCATCATACAGCCGATTTTACCGGAATAGGCAAAAGTAACTCTACTCTCATCACATGGATTCAAATCAACTGCAAGCCATGAATTTCTACCCATATCGTCATCTTCAAATGGATAATATTTACGTAAAAACATGCGCAATCATGTACTTTTTTCCTGTTTTCAGATGATTTCAGCCTAAAAAAGGATCTATTTCCTTATTGTTTATGGCTCTATGATGGTCTTTTTACCTGGTTTTGTATCACCATCAACAAAGGGCACACATACACACACGCCCTGACTTCGGAGTCATCCAAGATCCATTGACTTTTCACTTCTTCCACACGTGCGTGCATTGATTGGCGAAGGTATTTCTCTGCCATGTCGCATCTTCCATGGTTTCTGAACAAAACACGTTCCCCTCTTACAAAAAATTCTTTTTTTTCCCTCACAACATGTCGATAAGTTGTTCCGATCATACGCTTGCTATCCAATGTTGAACCTTTCATAGGAAAACCCAAGCCTTCCATCCCAAATTTTTGGAGGCTCGGATGGTAGAGATACTTTGCCGTTGAACCAAGAAAGTTTAATCAAGGTACAGGGCCTAATCCAGAGAGTAATAGCTGTATCTAGATCAGCCAATGTAATGGTGATTGCGATTGGTTCTATCGAATCAAAAATAGTTTTGGTACCACACGTGGTGTCGTGTGAGGTGCTGTTTAAGCCAATCAAGGCCTGTAGTTTAAAGGCAGGTGTAGTTACACTGTACAACCCGGAGCTTTTAGTCCCTTTGGATTTGATCGTTCTTTTAGACTCCATTGAGCCCCCACATCAACATAAAATAGAGCGAGAAAAACAACCCTTCAATTAACAAACAGTTCTTTTCTTAATCCCTTGATCGATTTTATATTAAACAACGTTTTCTTCTTTTACTTCCGTATCTTTCGCATATAACCTCCTTAATCCTCTATCATGAAGTTCTCACATTCGCTGCAATTTAATGCAGTACCTGATTGGATCGACCACTATGTAGCGTAAGTAACCATGATGAAATAAAAGGAAGCAGGCGGCCTGCAATCCCCTTTATGTTGGCTGTTCTTTGTTCTAATACATGCTTTCTTTTTGAAAATGAATAGTTACGATCAATTGAAGAAGCTCATCTTTCAGATTGAGAAAGAGCGAGTGGATGCTGTAAACAATGCTGTGGATCCCGAGAAGGAAGTCTCATCCGAAATCCAAGACCAAGACAGATTCCTGACTCAACTCGACTTGCAACTCGAAAAAGTGTTTGATTTTTACTCTCAAAAAGAAACTGAGCTCTACAACAGACTGGATGCCCTTGACAGCACGCTTCAAAACTCAATGCCCACTCAAAACTTGTACCATGACCCTCAATACCCCAACTACATCACTCCTCTGGCCAACCTAGACTCCACTGTGAACTTGCCTCATAGCGCAAGCTCCATCAAGGAGGTCATCAATGCTGACGAAAAGACTCGCAGAATGTCCTTTGAATCTCGCATGTCTACCCAATCCAAGGACGCTCGCCATATTGATTATGTGGAGCAACTGGTGGACCTCCGAAGCCAGCTCATTTCTTTGTATGTTTCCTTATCCGAACTCGATTCCTATGTGGAATTAAACCGGTGCGCGTTCGAAAAAATTCTCAAGAAGCACGACAAGGTCCTGGATGCCGACTTGAGATCACAATACTTGAAGAAGATGGTGCTTGATTCTAGACCCTTTATGCCTCAGACCGTGGAGGCTCTCCGCGCCCAGATTGAAAGAGTCGAGCGCATTTATGCAGATGCCTTTTGCAGTGGCCATGTCGCTCTGGCTGTCCGTCAAATGAAGACTCACCTGCGCGATCAAATCGCCTATGATCGTAACACTGTCTGGAAGGACATGGTCGGCCAAGAACGCAAGACTCTCGATGCTCATATCAAGGAGAGCAAACCCGAGAAATGCTACAAGATTCCTTTCACAAACCACAAGATTCGCTCCGAGTTACTCAACACTATTCTCGCCTTCTTATTCTCCGTTGTCTTGTTTGTCATCTTGCTTAATGTGGACATCTTTGGCAACCGCCAAGAAAACTACTGCTTTGCGCTGCTCATCTTTGCTGCCGTGATGTGGGCCACTGAGGCCATTCCTCTGTACGCCACCTCTCTCATGATCCCCTTCTTGGTCGTGCCTCTGGGCATCCTGCGCAACGCCGACGGCACTCAGATGGCTGCTAAGGCTGCTTCCAAGGCTGTTTTCCAATCCATGTTCAGTGGCACTATCATGATGCTGTTGGGCGGTTTCTCTCTTGCTGCTGCACTCTCGAAATACGGCATTGCCAAGGCATTTGCTTCTCATGTACTGTCTCGTGCTGGTACTCGTCCTAAATACGTGCTGCTTGCCATCATGTCTGTCGCCTGCTTCTTATGCATGTGGATCTCAAACGTAGCTACCCCTGTTCTCTGTTTCTCACTGATCAACCCTATTCTGCGCACATTGCCCGATGGTTCTACTGTTGCACCCTGTCTTTTGCTTGGAATTGCGTTAGCCAGCTGCGTCGGCGGCATGACCTCTCCTATCTCGTCTCCTCAGAACATTGTTACCCTTCAGTACATGAACCCTAACCCTGGTTGGGGCATCTGGTTTGGCGTTGCTCTCCCTATCTCCATTATTAGTGTCGTGATCTGTTGGGGCATCTTGCTGCTCGTCTACAGACCTGACAGAGCTGTTCCCCACTTGAACAGAGTCAAGCCTACTCGCGACAAGGTCACCATGACCCAGGTCTTTGTCATGGCTGTCACTATTCTGACTATTGCTCTCTGGTGTGCTGAATCTTCCATCGAATACGCTATTGGCGACACTGGCATCATTGCCACTATTCCCTTGTTTGTCTTTTTCGGTACTGGCATTCTCGGCAAGGATGATCTGAATGCCTTCCTCTGGTCTGTCGTTGTCTTGGCTCAAGGTGGTATGGCTCTTGGTAATGCTGTCACCTCTTCTGGCTTGTTGCAGGACATTGCTCTTCGTATCAAGGACGGTGTCGAGCATTTGGAACCCATTGCTATCCTCGCCATCTTTGCATTCTTGATCCTGGTATTCTCCACCTTTGTCTCCCATACAGTTGCTGCTCTTATCATTGTGCCCATCGTCCAACAAGTCGGTCAAAACTTGCCTATTCCCCATCCCAATTTGCTGGTCATGGGCGCTGGTTTGGCCTGCTCTGCCGGTATGGGTCTTCCCGTCTCTGGCTACCCCAACATGTCTGCCATTATGATGGAGGATCAAACTGGCAAACCCTACTTGAAGACCAAGGATTTCTTGATTGTTGGTGTCCCCGTTAGTATCATTGTCACTGTGCTCATCTTTACCCTTGGCTACGGTATCATGATCGGCGTTGGCTACTAATCAAAATACTGTATACCTTTCAGCCTCTCTAGAACTTGCTTCCACTCTGTAATATATTATAATACTTTCTTTTTCAACACTTTTTTTTCTCCAACCATTGTAAATACTTGACTAATAAAATACTATTTCATCACGATAAACAATCACCATAGTGCATGTCGTTGTCAATCGTTACCTTTTCTGGCATGTAATATATGTACAAGTTTGCCAGTGGCCAACAAGTGCATGCATAAAAGGATTTGGTCATCTGTAATTTAGGCTACATATGAATGAGTCCATTTGTGTGTCATTAAGCATTTGTGGAAAAGTAGTAGTCAACATTATTACAGTTTACGCAAGAGGAGTAATAACTACCAAAGGTATTCAAATGTTCAAATGTTGATATTTTCAACTATTTCATCCGTGTCTATCGTATATCGTCACGATCAAGATCCTAATGTCGATGCCTCATTAGCAAACAAGACGACGCAGATCGACTAGCCAATCGATGCTGTCCACAATTTGAGCCAAAGCACACATGCTGGCTCAAGATTTAAGGCCTTCTTTTGTTACGTAGACACTCTGTATCTCTCGATCAGGCAGCACAAACACTCCAGTCTTGTAAAGTATATGTTATTAGTGTCACAAAGTGGGCAATTGCATACACCGCAGCAGTAATAAGCTACGCATTTTTGGGGCTTATCACGACTGCGGGTTTAACAATAAATGCATACATCTTTTGCATTGGACTCTTTCTTTAATCTATACTTCTTTAGCAGTTGCAAAATGACCAAATCCACGTTGAAGACAATGCCTACCAAGTTTCCCAAAATGATTGTATTTGACTTGGATTACACACTATGGCCAGATTGGTAACGATAATGTAGTTTTGGATGATGTGAATGCATATATCTAATCCATCTCTGATAGGATCGATTGTACAAATGGTAATGCACGTTTTGCATGATACCTTTCAGCATCATATTTTAACCATCTTGTGCATTGTAGGGCCACCTTATGTGTATGATGAGGCGTCCAACTCAGTAGTAAACACGTATGCAAATGTGTAAACACCATGACATGTCAAATTATTAACGTGTTGTTTTTGTACATTCAGAACAGGAGAGTATTTGGGATTCTTTGAGCATACAGCAGCCATCATTGCACTTATCAAGTCATTTCCTGACACTCAGATTGGGATTGCTTCCAGAACACAGACGCCTGAATGGTAAAGTATGAGCCATCGCAATCCGCCTTCAAATGAGGTTCTAAAACTGACAGTAGGGCAAAGCAAGCTATTGGACTTTTGCGTATTCCCGGACTCGACAATACAACACTGGTGGAGAATGTGGATTATCTTGAAATCTATCCTGGCAGTAAACTAAAGCATTTCAAATCTCTATCCAAGAAATCAGGCATCTCATGCAGCGATATGCTCTTTTTCGACGATGAAAGCAGAAATCGAGAGGTGTGCAAGCTTGGGGTTCATTTTGTTCATGTCAACACACGAACTGGCATCACGCCGTTTCAATTCGAGAATGCGCTACATGCATTTGCTTCAAATTCGGGCGCAAAGCAAACCAAGATGGAGGGCTACTTTACTGCAAAGAGTAGAAAAAACTAAAAACTAGATTCGTAGTAACTTGAATAATGCATGTGGTGGTGCTCACAAATCAGACGCATTAAGATGGTCTACTGTATAAGAAATTGGACATTTAAAACGAGAGTTAGTATTTGACAAGCTATCAAGTTGTTTGTGCGTTATAGATACATCATCTCTAATTTTTAATTAATCAGCATGAAATAACAACTATTATATTAAACTAATTGCCTTACGAATCTCCTGAAGAAGTTTTCCACCTATCCCTCAGTACCCCATCCATGCGTCATTACAATTGACAGGAGTGACAAGAATGCTATCATTATAAGAGCTTCAGTATTAACAAATATTTGAAATTTAGGATGCTTCAATTAGTCTTCATGGGTCATTAAACAACCATCTTTTATTTTCAACTTGACTACAAATACTAGTTTAAGCAATATACTAGATTATTAACAGGCGAATTCAAGTGCACATAACCGACGTCTGTCTTTACTCGTATGGATCAAACTGAAAATGTCTGGGTGAGTTGGGCGGCGCATCGACTCCCATGAATCATCATCCACTGGTTTACAGAGACGCCAAAACACATCTGATACCAAGTAATTTGTTGCATTTGGGAGATTGTTGCATCAGGGCGCTTGCCAGCACTTTTATCACAAGAAACATTTGACCATCGCAAAATGATGTTTCTATCAGGGTTGGAGAAGAGAGCAGACAGGAGCAGGTCGAAATACATTGTGAATAGTTCGCATTCTCCTAATGATTGCTTGTTTTTTATGGGCAACAGTGGCAGCTTGTGCATGCTATTATAAAACTGTCAGCTTTATTCCTTGCAAGATAAAACCTCAATCCCACTTTTCAAGTGACTTACCATGCTTTTATTCCCAAGATACGGGTCCATTAAGGGCAAAGCCAAGGTGCCAGCTTGAACACTTGCCAAAGAAAGAAAGGACAAACCATGTCGATAGCAGCAGAAGCTATCCAAGGCTCCTCGTCTATGACGCATCGCCAATGATACTTCCAAAGTGTACTGTAAGCAG
>JAXQGS010000277.1:0-22912 GCA_037040325.1 Mucor sp. M7501 | reverse complement strand
AGTTTCGAAGAAAACTCCCTAGAATTAACCCGGACGTTAATCAGGCAGACAAGACATGACCAAAAGCGATCAATACAGCCCAGGTAAAGTTGACGGGGAGCTCATCTTGTTAAGAACCGATCAGGTCAAGAAGAAAAAGCTAAAGAAAAAGAAAAAAGCTACTGCGGTCGTGTTTACGTGTTTTATACTGAGGATAGTAAGTCAAGTCACTCATCACACTGATAAACTGAAGACTCACACGCTGCTTGCAATGATCACTGTCCATAATAATAGTATGTGAGAGCTCTCCCTTCTTTTTTTCAAATAGAGACACTATGCATTACTTGATCCGAAACATGTAGTGTATTTGGACATGTTGAAAAGGAGATTGTATTGACACACGAATGTAACGGTTTTGAGCGAATCGTGCAACAAAGAATTGCAAAAAAAAATACTGACAGGATGTGTTTACTGCCACTGCTATAGTAAAAGCCCATAACATTAAGGACATTACTAAAATTGTACAGCCCATAGTTGTTAGTTATAGGGCTTGAATAAGGTCGTAAACAAGTGCATATGGTTCATAATGGTTAGACTTCAAGGGCAGCCTTTTCCACTGTTCATCAGATATAGCCAATCCGTGCCGATGCGGCTCTGAAAGTCATAGCAGAACATCTCATCGAAGCTGTCATCTGAACCCAAGAAATGTGCCCAATAACGAGGAGAAACCCTTAACATGTATAACTCAAATGTCACATTTCAAAATGAAGCAGCATGCAATCGGAATCTACAGGGTGCCGCTGACAGGGATTGAGCGTAATGAAAGCAATTCTAGACGTCTATAGTGTCTTTTGCTATACAAAAGATCACTGCTAGGGCAAAAAACAACAACAACAGCCTGGGCTGGGATTGAATTTTGGAGGCTCCACTGGCTTTCTTCATCCTCGATTTGGACATCCCAAAACCTTTCAAGGGCAATTACACGAAATTCTTCTATTGAAACAGCAGGTATTTCTTTAAACCGTCGCATGTAAAATTGAACGAGGAATCCAATGGTGTTAGTTTTAGAGCGATCCATTTGGTTTGTGAAGAGTAACTGTCGAAAAATGTAAAACACGTTTTCGGAGCAAAAGTCTAAAACCCGAATAATAAAGTGGTTGCAAGACACTTTTACATGCTCCAATGCGTTTTTACGATTGTTTTGAGCATAGGAGCACCTTAGTAGAAAATGTCATTTTCGAGGTGAAAACCTTCATCATTTAAAATCATCAAATTTTGCCTTGCTAGTACAGGGCAAAATTTGCCAGAAATCGATGATCAACTCGTTCCCCAGAAAATTGCTGAAAAGTGATCCATAGCCTAATGTCAGGTCGTAAGACGCAATGGCACCTGTTTTGAGGCCGAGATCGCGCTTCGTTGGCGAGATAAAAGCGATTCGAAGTCTCGATTTTATAGCGATAAATACATTTGAGGGCTGCTCACTGAACATTGCGCTTATTAACGTCTAATCTAGTGGTCTGTAGTTGATCATCCAGCAAAACAGTGCATTATGTGCACAAGAGGGACACGCAAGAAGCTTGGATCGAGTTTGACATTGCCTCAATTTCAGATGTATTGTGCAAATGGTCGAGCTATGCTGGTTCCTTTGAAACAGGCGGCTTCTGTGGCGGGCAGCTTTGCCAGGCAGGCAAGATCAATAATGCTGTTCTCGACATCAAGGTAAATGATGATTTTGCAAGCTCGAACAAGTATAGTATATGCAAATTTTATGAGCAATTGTCATCTCAAATTGCTTCAGTATCACAAAAAATAGATTAATTGCAATACCTTGCAAGGATTTCTTTTAGACAAATGTGGAGATTGCGTTGACTACATGTTCTACTAGATATTCAAGAAATCTATCTATGCTGAAAACGTGTTTCAACAATTTAAAGCGTGCTATTATACAGAAAAACGATTGATATAATAAGTGTATATTTGCATGAAACGCACGACCAGCGGTACCTTGTTTTAGATATGACGATGCTGTTATTCACACGTACATTTTGCAAGTATAAGGACAACTGTTTGGAGCTGGTATCTTTACAAAATTATGCATCATGCCTGTTCTTCTGATTATAGTCAGACATATTGCTGGGAATAGCCATTTATTGACAAAGCCTATAAAAGATCAAAAGTAATTCCTCGTGAGGCATCGAGATGAAAAGCAAAAGCTGTATTCCGTCCTCTTGTTCAAGAGCCAAATTATATTAAAAACAGCTACATTAATATGGTATACAAGCTTCGCCATGGTTTGTTGAACTCATAGAAAACATTACAGCAAAAGGAATAGTCGAAAAAAAAAAAACTAGGTCGAAATATGACACGAATGCTAACTACGCACAATGGCCTGGTATCGAGTAGCCAGTACCTTAAAGGAGTAATGGGGAAACATTACATCAACACATTCCATTTAGCATTGGGAAGATATACACACAAATATAGTAGCACATATACGGCTAGTAATCGACATATAGCCTAATATGTACAACCACGTCGTACTTGCATCTCTTTACAATGGTAGCGATAGCTTAAAAATGTCGAGCCGTTGACGATGAAATAAAAAAAGCAAGAATAACATAGTGAAACAAAAATTGACAGCTGCATAATAGAAATATATTAGGCATCCAGGCCCCCCTTTATGCCCAACATTGCACTGCAAATGTAACTCTATAGCCTTTCGCACTTTGTCTATAGTGTCTATAACTCTATATTTATGAGAAAATATATAACTAGAGCTGGCTGGAAGCTGAAAAATGGAAAAAAGGCTTTCTGTAAATCATGAACAGAACCAATCGTAGCAGGTGGTGTAACATATTTATCTGATGAAAGTAAGCGAAAGAAGCCCTCGTGTGACTAGGAGGAGCCTACTTTATATACCCTTCCATCTTTCCCTGCTCCCCGCCATTCTCGCTAGAGTATTCGTATATCTTTCTTTTCTCTCTCCTTCTCTCTCTCTCTTTTTCTTCTTCTTCTTTTTTTCTTTTCTCGCTATTCATTTCCTGGATAAATAAATACATCTCATTAAATTCCAACATTGGGATAAAAGCCCTCCAACATTTGAAATTAGAATAACGATAGAAAAAAGATTTTGTAAATGATGGATGATAGTGAGATTGAACGCATTTACTCGCAACAGCTGCACGAAGAGCTATTGAACCAAACTCGCCTAGCAGTAACTCAATTCATTGAGCTGTGTCCTGATGTGTTTGGATTGGAAAACTTGATTCTGCAGACTGATCAATTTCTATCGCCCATTAATGAAAGGGTCGCTCAATTATACCAAGATGTTTGTGAAACTTACATCGATAACGGCTTGCCTTTTGATCATGCATGGGTAAATCACATTTAAAAAAGACACAAAGTAAACAAGATCGACTAACATGACATAGAACTGGATCATGCTGTGGAGACAGCAACTCTCTTTCAAAGCACTAGCAGACAACTACGGCCAGGATCAAGTTATTACTGCAGTGCATCCAAGAGCCAGAAAGGCAGTTAGCCAAATCTACAAGGAGAATCTCGATAAATACATGCAGTGGTTTCCATGGTCTTGGTTTTCGGAAATGCAGTTTATTGGTGCCGGTGGGTTTTCAGCCGTCTATGCCGTCTACATGACACCTGCGTACGATCCACAGCCACTTCGCATGGCGCTAAAGATTGTAGACGACAAACTCTTGAACGAAGTAAGTACGCATACGCCACTAATGATGGCATTGTCAACTAAACCGTGTTGTGCTCCACAGATCTCAGTGCAATCAAAGGCGTTTCTGCCTCTCCTGTTTCAAGGACTCACAGTATGCGAGAGCACCGGCGACTTGATGATGGTCATGAAATGCAGTAACGATGGCAACCTCGAAGACCACATGCAGCAGCTTCCTTTAGGCGACCTCGACTTGAAGACGATTACAGGCACGATTCTTCGACTAGCAGCCAACCTTGCTGATTTACATAAAGTCGGCATGTGCCATCGCAATGTTCACCCTCGCAACATTGTGTGCACAGATTCTGATTACTTTCTGGTCGACTATCGGTTTGCAACACCTTCACGCGAATCGTCGTCTGTTACAGCACTTACAAAAGCCGTGTACGGCCGTTTGCCTTACGTCGCCCCTGAAGTGCGTCAAGGCATTTACACTGAAAAGTCTGACATCTACAGTCTCGGCATCATCATTTGGCAGCTCGTCAGTAAAGTCATTTTCCCTTCGCCCGATGTATTACTAGACGGCAACAAGGGATCCGAAGATCACGTTTATCGCATCGAGCCGGTGCCAGGATTGCCAGATTGGTACCAGAAACTGTACGTCGCCTGTCTAGAACCTCGACCCGAGAACCGCCCTGACGCCCTGGAGATCTGTCAAGCATTGCAGCCCATCCACAACGGACTCGACTTTTCTGTGCCCTTGGATCGAAGAGTTACTGAATACATTGTAGCGAGAAGAGCAGAGGCTGCGGATCATCTGCGAACCTATGCCAAAGTCAAAGGCATCGTGTCGGCATCAACAACTCGTTTGTATACCCTTTCCAACTTGCCCTCGACTCAGCAATTCATCGCCCTTCCCTTTGAAAACACTTCATTTCAATCCACCTGGACAGTGACGGATGCTTCCTCTGATACCTTTTCTCTCTCTGCATATATTGACACAACTGCCCCAACTCTTATTTAATACACGCATACCATCTCCATCTTTAAAATAAAACGTTGGCTTTATTAATTTGTACAGTACTCTACGCATCAGCTGTAAAATTTAGCGCATTGAGGTGGCTGGTCCAAGTATGTAACATGCAATCAGGCAGGTCTGAAACGTGATAACCAACAACGGCATTCTGGCTACACGAACTTTCCTCAAATGGAAGGCGCAGAATATGTGGCAAAAAGCCAATGTTTGGATTGAAAGTATGTACCCTGTGAACACTGGGGCTTCAGGCTGTATGTCGAGCTCGCGTGTCTTGCCAAGCAGTAGCTATTACGGCATGTATCGCACGGTTAGGTCATAGGAAGAACGAAACAGAAAGAAAGAAAGAGATGGCATATTCTGCAAAACTATAATCTGGAGTCGGAAAAAACAAGTCTAATAATGGACGCATCAACATCCGTATAAATTCAAACCTTTCTGCGCATTACAATTTAGCTCCTCTTCTTTTCCAATTTATATACATTATTAAAATGGGAGATTCTTACTACGGCTATCCCCCTCACGCCACTTCTGACCGCCAGCAACATGGATATCAGGTAAGAGCAGGGACAAAAAGGCACTTTCCGAGTCCATGATTTTTTAACCAGTGACATTGGATAGTACGGATATCCAGTTTCCCCTGGCCAGGAACAACCTGGATCTGATGTGTATGATCCTGCTTTCACTCAAAGTGATATTCAGTATCCTAACCCCAACTATCCCCAACCTCCATTTCAATCAGAAAATCAGCCCTCTACTCCAGGTACCTATTTTATACAGGCTTCAGCCCCCCTTCTCTCTTCCGCCCAACCTGGATCGGTTAAAAGGAAAACTGGAAACTTACTTTTTTTTTTTGTGCTGTAAACTCTAGTGCCTTATGGTGAAAACAACTTTAGCGAGGATAGCGAGTTCTTTCTTCATGTGGATCCCAAAGTGAAAACCCATGGCAGCCCAGATTTCAAACTATCCAACTGTAAGCATATGAGGCCGAGTCATGCGAACCCAGTGTTTAATCGATTGTTACAGGCCAAGGACGCAAGAAGGCTCTTTTAATCGGCATCAACTATTTCAATACGGACAACGAACTCAGTGGTTGTATTAATGATGTGCACAATATCAAGCAATTTATTACCTCCATGTATGGGTTTCAGGAAGACGACATGGTGATTTTGACAGATGATCAAGACAAAGACACCAAGTACTACCCCACCAAGGCCAATATTTTGTCTGCTATGGAATGGTTGGTTTCTGATTCGCAGCCTAATGATTCGTAAGCATAATGTGTATTGCTCAAGCGTTGCCATGTATATTGATATAGGCTGTCTTTTTTTCAAGCTTCTTTTTCCATTACAGTGGCCATGGTGGTCGTGTCCGTGATGAACATGGCGATGAAGACGATGGTTACGACGAGACAATATACCCCGTTGACTTTGACAGCTATGAAGGAACCTCAGGGCAGATTGTTGATGACCTTATGCATGACATTATGGTCAGACCACTCTGCAAAGGAAGTCGTTTGACATGTATTTTTGACAGTTGTCATTCAGGCACAGCTCTGGATTTACCGTATGTCAGACACAAATAGAGCACAACAACGTGAAACTAATGAGACTATTAGATTTGTGTACTCTACCAAAGGTGTTATCAAGGATCAGAATCTATTCAAGGATGCTGGAAAGGGCTTGATCTCTGCTGGTATTTCTTATGCTTCAGGTGATACCCAAAGAGCCATTTCTTCGTTGATTGAACTCGGAAAAGGCATCTTCTCTGCTCGCGATGTGGAAGAAGAACAGAGACAACGCAATTTTTCAGAGGCAGATGTCATTATGTTTTCAGGCTGTAAAGATGATCAGACTTCTGCGGATGCTCAGGAAGCTGGAAAAGCAACCGGTGCCATGAGTTATGCTTTCACAAGTAAGTGTTTAGGTGCTACTGCAATCCACCTTGTTTGCTAACCCGTAGGTTATATAATAGCAACATTGAGAGAAAATCCCAATCAATCATACCAAGCACTGCTCAATAGCGTGCGTCAAATTCTTCGTGACAAATATTCCCAACGTCCTCAATTGAGTGCATCTCACCCTATTGATGTAAACCTTCAATTCGTTTGTTGAGCACGATGATTTTAGATTACCCTCTGAACTGTATGTCTATCTAATAAAGCTGTAGAGTAGCAATTCACCCTTTTGAGATTTTGGTTGGAAAAAGCTTCGGTGAGATGTTCTGCTGCTATGGCTTTTTGAGCTGTATCGACACGGATTGGCCATTGTACTACAATTCAAGTCTAATCAAATATCTTACATACACTTATTTACAACTTTATTCAAGCCCTGAAAATCTCGCTGCATACACTGATTAACGAGCTTATGCATTGTCAACTGAGGGCTGTATCATTTTAATAATGTCCTATATATTAAAAGTACAAGGTGATGGAGAGAAGAAGGGAGGAGGAGGGGGGAATACTAATTGCGTTATAAAAAAAAAGAGCAATGGAGAGTTTCATCACTTTTTAGACCATGCGGGAGCCCATCTTGAAAAGAAGCCATTTCGTTGCTGCTGCTGCTGATGCTGATGCCTTTCATCATCGTCTGACGAATCGTCATCTTGGCTTAAGATATTAGGCACTCCTCGTTTAGCAAACTGAGTAAAGTTTTCAAAACTAGGCCTGAAATCCAAACTTTTGCGCGAGTGGCTATCCAGTGAATGTCTGCCTACGTCTTTTCCTAACCCACTAAACCAGCTCTTTTTCCCTTCAGCGTGATTGGGATGATCTGTCATATGCCCTCTTTCTTGAGCAGTATGGATAGTGTCGGCGTGTTGATCCTGATGCAAGAAGCGATATCGCACCAGGTCTGCTTCTGGTCCACTGTCCAACACAACAGAAGGCCGCGGCAGGGGTTCACTGCTATAAGCTTCCTCCTCATCATCCACTTCATCCTCCTCCTCTTCTTCCTCTTCATCGTCAACTTCACCATCGTAAGCTTCTTCTTGGTATTCGCAGGTGGGAGTGATGGAATCTGATGTCTGATTGACAGGCGTCCCATTGTTAGCGGCCATTGCATTCTTCAATGCCGTCGTTCGCAGCTTGTTTCCAGAGTCGGATGAGTCGCTTCTTTTTGTGTTGATATGAGGATCTGATTGTTGATCATCACCCGAAGAAGCAGTGGATTGTCGACGATTGGTAACAGACAGCATGTCATCGTATACAACCGATCGTCTTGAGGAATCTTGAGAGTGTCGTTCTAATCCGCCATCTTCATTGGAGGCCAAATTGTATGCTCTTCTTTCCAGCGACAATAGATAATTGTCATCATCATAGGGGTTGACTACGCCATACGCATACCAGTCTGGATGTCCATCGGCAGTAGCATAATCGGCATGTGTAATGCTTCCTTGAGAAGGCGATGTCGAATAATAGATGGCTGAAGAATCTTCAGAGGATCGAGGCGATTTGTCTCTGTAGGGTATGTTGCGGCTCTGAGATCTTTTGCTGTTGCTAAAGTAGTCAAACGAAGTTCTAGGTGTCACTGGACAAGAATGTGTATGCATTTCGTCTGTCAATGGTCTGTGCGCTGATAAACTCCGCCTCGAGGCAGCCGATGATGATGATGATGGCTCAAGATTACTGTTCGTATGGGACGATGTTGTTAAAGATGTCGAGGATGGAGTCATACTGATAAAGGATGGCATGTTCTGAGGCAGCAAATGGTGGTGCCCTTCGAATATGGATGGTAGACTGGGTCTTCTTATGCGAGGCTGCTTGTCCGAAGATGTTCTTTTGTGCGTCATGACAATGGAATCGATGGATTTTCGAGCTCTGCTGTTTTCATTCTCATCATTGTCGTTGCTGTATGACATGGAACGATGCTTGTAATGTCTCTGCTGATCTCGGGCAGCTTTCAGCAGCTTTACTATCTCGGTTTCGTGCTTTGCCTGCGCAACATCTAAAGGAGTGGAGCCGTATTTATCCTTGACATCAATGCGGGCATTATTCCTGATTAAGAGGTCCACGATTTTGATGCAGCCGTTCGCGCAAGCTACATGCAGTGCAGTGGAGCCTGTTGCCCCTGGAACAGCTTGGGTTTTGTCTATGCTGTGCTTCTTTGACCACCTATACGCACATGTGTCATGTGAGTTGATATGGGCAAAATTCTCACATCATTCATGTATCATACTTTTGGATATTCACATCAGCACCTCTATCAATGAGATACTGCACAGCGGCTATGTTGTTGTCGCTTATGCAAGCCAACTGTAAGGGTACAAACCCATTGACGGCTGAGTCTATCGGGACACCATGGTCCAACGCGAATTTGATAAGGCCTGTGAAGCAGCACAAGATGACAGATAAGAAGACAAGAACCAAGCCATTTACAAATGCATTGATGAATATTTACCGACATTGCCAGTGGTGGCAGCCCAATGCAGGCCTAGCAAAACGTCTTTTAGCTTTTCTTTCTTTGCATCATTTGACGTGGGCAGCATTTTATGAATAAAAGAAGAAAAAGAAGAGCAAGACGAATTCAAAGACCACAGCCTCGTTTTATAATCGATTGCTTTAATTGTACTAGATTACCAATCCAATGTGGCAAAAAGCCGGAAATATTATCGGGTGGGACCACCCCGTCTTGTCACTTGTTTATGCAATCATGGTGATGATGATCCAATGTAAGACGTAAAGAACAGAAAAGATGTTTAATAGTAAATGAAGTGTGTGTGTGTGTGTGTGTGCTTTGTGTAGTGTGCTGCGTGCTATAGTTTTTAAAATTGTAGAAATAGTAATTTTTTTGGGATTTTTTTTTACATGAGGAGGATGGGGTTTATAAACAAGGCCTAGAGACGACCCTGCAAGATGTATTCAATGCTAGTATTAATGTATTCTTTTTTAGGAGTCATGTCAAATCCAAAGAAGGCGCTTAATTGCTCTCGAACTAGAAGAGGTTTGTGTTAGCAAGTCATTCATATAGATGGATCCCATTATGCAACATACCTTGTTTTTTGGTTATACTCATCAAATTGGCTGTTTGGAGTATGTTTCTAATTTCTGATAAAATCTCTTCGTCTGTGGGGAAGCCTGGAGGCGTCATTGGTTGCATGCCGCCTTGCGATAGTGGAATAGAGAACTGGCTCATGGGGCGCATAGGCATCTCGTATTCACTCTGGTTGCCCATCATCATGGGCTGCTGGCCCATCATGGCGCTCGATCTATCATACATCATGCTGGCTCTATCTTGCTGGCCGCCCATCATGAAGCTGGCGTTGCTCATCATAGGCGTCATATGGCCACTGGCGGCGTAGTCAGGTCCAAAGCTGTGCACTGACATGGCTTGGGATCCACGAGGCATAGGCGGTGTCATCATAAAGTCTTGCGTAGCAGCACCTCCATATTCAGATCCAGGACCGACAACAGAGCCGTTGAAACCCATGGGGCTGTGAGAGCGAGGTCCACCACCACCAGCACGTTGTTGCTTTTCATAACCAGAAACGTTGGTATCACGGTAATAATCGTATTCTCCACCAGCCTGACTACCGCCGTATTGCGTGCGGCTGTCGTACATGCCAGATTGATTGCCGCGAGAACCGTAGGTTTGATGGCTTCTGTAGGTGTTGCCTGTAACGCCGGTTTCCTTGCTGCCAGTGGAGCCCATTTCCCAGAGTTCTTGTTCGTAGACACTCCACTTCTTGAGGGGAATCATCTTTTCATCAAACTTTTCGTCGTCAGCCACGATAATCTTCTTTTGCTTCTTATCGCCCACCACCACACGGGTGTTGCCCCAGGAGAAATCGTCGAAATGCCAGAAGGAGTAGATGGGCAAGAAGAAGGAGAACACGGGAATAGCAAGAATGTAGAAGATCATCCAGCCAATGTGCTGCCATTGACGCTTGAGAATGAACAGGATGGCTTGCAGACCGTAGATACCAGCCAACATGGCCAAAGCGAGCACGGGGATGGGGCCAGACTTGGAGGCAATGACATAGATAAGGTACACCAGGTAGACGACAGAGACAGGCAGTGTCAATGTACCAATCAAATCAATCAGCACAACGAAACGCATAGAGAAACAGCAGAAACCACAGAGATCAGGCAGCAAGACGACTTCAAACAGGTTGTGGATGGTAGAGTTAATCCAACGACGACGCTGCGAGAGCAGAATCTGCCAGCGATCAGGAGCGACCGTCTTACATTGAGCGTGCGCAGTAAACTTCATCTTGTACTGGGGAAAGTGCTTCATCATGAGCGTCGTCAGGTAGCGATCTTCACCGAGATGCAGCAGGTTCTTTTTGTGGAGCGTATCGACGTGGTTGTCAGAATAGTCGTAAATGACCTTGGGGGAGATGATCAGAGGCTCGTTCTTGACAGGCGTGCGGATACGGTACATGCAGAAACAACCGGGCAAACAGGTAACAGAGCCAAACAGGGACTCGAAGGCCTTGGCCAGATGATGGGAAATGTAGTACTCGTACACTTGGATCATCGTTGTCCATGAGCGGTCTTCGTTCACCAGCTTGGTTTCGCCACAGAGACCAATGATGCGGCCATCGTGGAGCATACGGGAAATCATGTGGTTCAGCGCATCAGGCATCACTTCAGTATCAGAATCCACCATAAGAATGTACTCGTAAAAGGAGGGATTGACGCCAATGACGTTCTTGATTTGGTGGTACATTTCGAGCTCAAGAGGCGTCATTTCGCTGTCGAAATGGACCTTGTTCAAAAAGTTCATACAGATCATTTGGGAATCACGTTTACCACGGTTACCAGGCTTGGCACGCTCAGAGGCCTTGCCGACCTTGACAATCACAACATAGGGCACGACGTGGCCTTCGCACTCGTAGAGACCAGAGTAGACCTTGCCATAGTTGAGCTGCTTGGAGCCTTCGCCAATGGACTTGAACATCAATGGCTCGGGGTCGTTCTTGGTGTCGTAGCCCAGCACATCCAGCACAATACGAGGCGTAGGACGGTCGTTACCGCTACCCATAATCATGCCGTCGGCAATAATGTAGAGCAGCTTGCGCTTGTCGTCATAGTTCATCACAGTCAGCGAGTCGATGGTCTTCTTGAGCGACTCTTCGTCTTCGGTATAACAGGGCACCTGGCAAATGACAAACTTGTCGTGGTCTTCGGGCGTGGGAGCACCGCCAAACTGCAGGGCAGCCAGGAACTTGACGACAATCACGGTGCACATCAGGACAGCAGCAGCAAGCAGCATGTAGTTTGTAAACATACATCTGGCAGACTCGCGCTCGTCGACATCGCCAATGTAGAAAAAGTTATCGAGACAGGCCATGTTCATCTCTTGCAGCTCGGGCGACATGGAGCCGCGGTACTGGTTCCACTTGTCGGTGGCATCGGTGCCGCTAAACTTGCTAAAGATCTCTTCGATGGTGGGGTGCAGGAAGTGGTAGTCGCTGGCGGTGGAGCCAGAGTCGTAGATCTTGGAGGTGGACATGTAGTCGTTGATGTCGTACACTCTGCCGTTGATGGCCAGGGCCTGGCGGCTCCAGCTCTGATAGTCGTCGTACAGCTGCTTGATAGGGACTACCACCTTGCCCTTTTTGTACAGACTCATGGTGGGCAGAAAGTAGTTCCAATACCAACGGGGATCTTGCATCTTGGTCAGAGTAGCAACCGTGAGCTGGTCGCCCGAGTTGTGCACAAAGTTGGCGAGGACGATGGTGTTGTTGGGGATCACCTTGATCGTGGGCGAGGTCACCAGGCCAGCGCAGGCCATGGTCAGGGGAGGAGGGATCGAGTAGGAGACATCGAGGCCGGCGACCTCAGTCATCAGGTCGGGCGTGCCAATGTAGGGAGAAGCGCCGTGTTGGCTCTTTGCAAAGTTGGTAATGTCGTACACGTCGCCACGCACACTGACATACATGTCGTCGGAAATGCCGTGGGCTTGCACGTTGGCCGTAGAGTACATGTTGCGCGTGCCAGGACAGATGACTTCGCCGAGGCCGATAATCACAAAGATGGTGATGGCAGAGAAGAAGAGAATAATAATACAGAGTGTCACCTTTTCGCGCCATGCCATCTGGACGTCTTCACGCTTCATCTTGCCAAACCAGCGCAGGAAGGGAGAGGGAATCCACCAAGTCATCAGCCACACAAAGCGGATCCACCAGATACGCACGGCTGTAATGGGCATCTCTTCGACGGACTCGTGCTGGGGTGTGTGGTAGTCTTCCACCATCTTGCTCATGTCCATGTTGGGTCCAAATCTAGTGAGCGTGTCAGTCAGTCTTCTCTTAAGTCCTGCAATCTTAACTTACCCGTCAGAAAGCCCCTTCATGCCCCATTCAGATTCTTCTCCCCACTGGCTGCCTTCCATGTCTCGCTTCATGCCGTCCTCGCTGTCCATGTAGCTTGCACCGTCTTCAAAGGCTCTGGCATGTCCAAGACCGTCGTCCATGTAGCCTCCGCCAATAGGCAACAAGCGATCTTGGCTGTCTTGATAGTAACCCGTAGGAGGCACTTCGCCAGCAATCATGCCAGGATGAGCATCAGGGCCTTGGTTCAGCAGCTCTTGCTTGGAGTCGACACCCTTGGCACGATCACGCTCTTCCTTTTCAGCAGCACGCAAGCCGTCTTCGAGCTCTTTCCAGGTATCGTAGGCGATCCAGATCATGTCGTGGCCAACAAAGGCTTGGGGCTCTGTCCAGTTCATGATGGAGCGCACATCTTCCACCTGCTCCTTCTCGGGTTTCGTGTGGTCGATCTGCAGGGATGCGACCAGGCCTTCGTAGCGCACCAGGAATTCAGCAAAAGTGTAATAGTTGGCATAGTCCACAGCGCTGCGACAGGTGAGATCAGGCAGCAGGAATGCGCGGACCTGGGCCTTGACTCTCTTGGGATCGAATACATCAGGAGATTGGGTATCATTCGGTCTAATATGAATAATGTTATAAATACGGGTATCTGCCATGGTGTAAAATAGGTCTCGCAGGGTCATGTAAAGCTGGTCCATGACAGTTGTCACTTGCATGTTCTGGTAGGCGTCTTCGGCGTCTTTGATGAGCTTTTGCTTTCTGATCTCCTCGGCGTCCGGCTCAGCGCCCTCGGGAATGGGAATGTTGGCAGCATCGCTTGCCGCCGTGGTGTTGTTGCGGCGCTTGTTGGGCTTCTTCATGGAGGGCGCGCGCGTGGGTTTGCTGGTGAGCTGGGCCTTGACAATGGTGCGGTCGTCCTTGGGATGCGATTCCGTCGCCATGGCGGAACTCTCAAACAGGGTGGACACAAATGTGTTTGTGCTGTTATCACGCAGCAGGCTGACAAAGTCGGGTGAAAGATCGTCCAAATTCTTTTCCAAAAACGAGTCGACTGTGTAATGCACGGAGCCCGAGAAGTGGTTGATGCCGAACGAATAGGCATGGCCAGACTTGGAGAAGGACGAGTGCGACCCGTAGGAACGCTGCACATTAGCCAGGAAATTAGCGTTGGTAGCATCCGTAGCACCAGTCTGATATTTGGCACAATCTCGGTCCATGGCCCCGACAATACCACCTAGACCAAGTGCGGCTGACTTGTTTACGTTCTTCTCACGTGTGTGATCTTGCTCCTTGCCAATGAGCAGCTCTAAACAGCCAGCATTGTCCATAGTAACCACCTTGGGAAGCGTCAAGCCATCGCGCACCATGACGGCATTCAGGCCTTCCGCGTCGCTGAAACGCTGGTCAATGATGAATTGGTGCACTCGCTCGTTTGCAAAGTTGGCGCAGAACTCCTCGAATCCATTCGATTTGAAATTCTGGAAGCCAAACTGATCCAGAATGCCGACAAAGTTTGCTGGTTCGCCGTCGTTGTAGCAGATCTTGGTGTTGAGCGACTCCACGATCCAGAGAAACAGGACATGATAGAGAGCCCGAGCTAAAGCGTCTCTCTGTTCAGCAGCACCCTGGGTATTCAAAAACATGGTACAAAGTTCCTTTCTGATCAATCTCAGCTTGTAAGTCAGGGATTGCTCGAGTTTGGTGGGAGAGACGCCTAGCATCACAGCAACGACTTCCAGCACATCATTGTTCTTGATGCAGCACGCTTCTTGAGCCAAGTTTCCAGCGTCGTGATCGTCTTGAAATTGCAGGTTACCAATGTGGAGGATGGTTGCCAACAGTTGAAAGATCTGAGTCACTGTTTTTGCCTTGAAGCCGCACACCTTGAGAGAGCTCTTGAGATCGGCAAATGCAATTTCATCATTAATTTCAGGCACCTTGATTAGCTTGGATTGATTCAGGTAGTTGAATGATTCAGGGGGGAAATTAATGTGTAATGCAGTTTGCTCTTCTGGTGATGTGCCAGCCAGTAGAGAATAAAATACATTAAATGTTCTCTCGTTGCTGGGAATTGTTGTCACTCTGGATTTGTCGAAAGCATAAGTAAGGGTTTTTGCACCGAGAATTCTACCCCTTTCAGAGAATTGGAGTTCTTGGAACATGCCATATTTCGAAGCAGATGAGTTTTGCGTGGTTTTTGAGTGTCCAAACGCTTCCAGAATGACCAGAGAATTCCGGATTTGCTGTTGGAGCTTGTTTTCTTTCTTGGAGTGGGTTGATAATAATAGAATTTGATTCAACAAGTGAGATCTAGTTGTGCTCTTTCCTGAACCAGTAATACCACTATTTTTATTTAATTAATATAACCAATAATTGCGCTGCCCTTTGTTACTCTCCCCCCGGCTACATTGAAACTCCGATTACCCCTTAACTATGAGCTCCGATCCTTACCTCAGTATAATACTCTGATCTTCACCCGTTCTTCGCATATGGAAGTAAACCCTCGCAGCTAGATCATAAACATGGGGCTGCATAAAGTGCTTATTTTCGATAACGTTTCTATATCCAACATCGGCGTAAGATCGAAGTGTTGCATCGTTCAAGATCTCCAGTGGTTGATATGGATTCACAACAATCAGGTTCAAGTGACCTGAACGGGTGTAAGGCTGGTTCCGTTTGTATCTACTTGAAAGTAAGTTTGTGATACTGTCTTCAGAGGGTGGCTGTCCATTAGAAGAAGCATTCAACAAACAAGTTAAATCTATACGAGAATCGTCTTGCATCTTTTTAGTTGGACAAAAATGGCTGCAAATCTCGAGAAACTGTGGATGATAGATTTATGATGTGTGAAGAGAGATAAAGAAAGAGAAAAACAAAGAAAGAGAGAAAGAAAGGAAGGGAAAAAAAAGGGCTAAATATCAGTTTATTTATTTGCTGATTTAAAGTTGAACTCCCTGATTTCTGGTGGAACGTTAGTTGACCATACATCCAAACACAATGGAATTACAGTGCAGGCTATTTTTACCTCAATAATCACTCCTTTTACCTTTTTTAGATCTGCAAAAAAAAAAAGGCTGGTTTTTTCGTGACTGGGACAGGAGGTTCAATAAAACAAAAAATTTACATTTCTTTCATTTCGTTCCCTCAACTACGCGATCCAAACATGAAATCCAAGGTAACTTGACGATACGTGTCTGCAGATGGATCCATTGACTAAGGGAAATCGACAGATCCTCAAGGAAAGGTTCAAGCCAATACAGATAAAGTTGGAGCCATGGGATCATCAGCACTCCATCAAGAAAATCCTCAAAAGTTCATTTTCAACTGCTGGAACACTTGATTACACGGTTCAGTTCAAAGATGGCCAGATAAAGAAGGTAAATCCATCAACTGATGCCTGGAAAAACACACTCGAATGCCCCTCGTACTCCTTTTTTGCTCTACTCATGAATGCAATTCCCCTTCACTCACTACATGATATATGGACTGGCTTGCTCACCCTCTTCTACCCCTTCTTTTTCTATTTGAACAGATCCCATCAAAGAGCTTGAGAGACAAATACGCAACTTTGATTAAGCATTATGAAACGCTCAATCCAACAGAACCCGCTATCAAAAAGCGACTCAATCCAGCCACACGATCCAGCAACCGCATCACACGCAAAGCAAAGAGTTCTGACGACGATGAGAGTGAATATTCTGACGAGGAGGAGGACGTCGATTCTGAGGAGGAAGAGGATGACAGTGAGGAATCGGAAGAGGAGGAAGGGTCAAGACAGACCAGACGCGGGAGATTGACAGTGAAGCCCAAGTCCTTTCAAAAGGAATTCTACCCTGATCAGTTCCAGCCTGAAGAACGCATTGCGAAAAAGCCATTGACAGTCTATGTAACACCATATACCGACGATCTATTTTTGGAGTATCATTCAGAACACTGTCTGCGTTGCCTTAGAACCGGCAACCCCACTGGCAGCAGCAAACTTCAGATTGGATCGCAGGCCAAACGAGCACGACTGCTGCTATGCCAGAGCTGCTCCATATCGATGCACAACAACTGTATATCGTCGCACAAGCTGATTGACAAGACAACCCAGAATCTTAAGTGTCCAAAATGCGTACGAGGCACCAACTGCTCCCGATGTGACACCAGCATCCTGAAAGCAAGAGGGGCCAAGATCACGCCCTTCCGCTGCTTGACTTGCAACAGCGTATTCCACCATGACTGCATCATCGCTGGCTCGTCTTCAGTATTGCGCGACAAGCTAAAGTCGATTGATTTAGCCGACATGTACCGCGGGGGACAGTGTATTGAGTGTCATACATTTTTGAAAGACAAGGTGCCTCACGTCATCGCGGGTGAAAGAAAGGTGGACGGCATGCTCGAGTACTATGTCAAGTGGAAGGGCCTGTCGTACCGCCATGCCACCTGGGTGTCTGCTAAATGGATCGCCAACTACTCGCAGAGTCTGCATCGCGGCTACCTGAAGCGCAAGGAGAAGGAGGGGCCCATAGTCCTGTCTGAAGACGTTGTATGCATCGATAGAATTTTGGATGTGGAATGGGCAGATGCAAAGCGTACTCGGGTCAAGCGGGTGCTGGCCGTGTTCAAAGACACAGAGTATGCGGATGGTACGTAATGGCATTGCTGCAGTGCAGGAATGACGCTAACTGTCTCTTGTAGCCACCTGGGACGAGCCACCTCCAATAGACGACGAGAGGCTGTATTCTGACTATGAGAATGCGCTCAAGCGATACGTTCTAGCCTCCAAAGTGCTGCCGCCAAAGAACATGAAGGGCCTCATTGCCAACGTCCGTTCTGCAGCCACAAAGTCGAGCTACGAATCGCGTGAACTCAAGACTCAGCCTGATTTCCTCAAAGGCGGTACCCTGATGAAACATCAAATGGAAGCGCTCAAGTAAGCACGTCTTAATTTGCACATGAATGCTGCTTTATTTAACCAACTCGTTTGCTTGCATAGTTGGCTGCTGTATCAATGGGAAAAGCGCCAACCATGCATCCTGGCAGATGATATGGGTTTGGGAAAAACTATTCAAGTGATATCGTTTCTGTTCTATTTATACCGTAAATTCGTTATTTATCCCTTCCTTATTGTGGTACCAAACAGCACAGCAACAAACTGGGTACGCGAGTTTGCGAAATGGGCGCCTGAAATGACGGTCGTTCCCTACTTTGGCCTTGCTCCCGCACGCAAGCTGGCCATGGAGAACGAGATCCTCGATGCCAAGGGCCAAATGAAGTGCCATGTTGTGATTGCCACCTACGAATCTATCATTGACACATCCAAGCTGCACGACGTCTTTTGGCCTGTGCTCATTGTCGACGAATCACAGCGCCTCAAAAACGACGAATCCCTGCTATTCAAGACGCTGGAGGGAATGAAGGTGGACCACATCATCCTGCTGACCGGCACTCCCATGCAGAACAGACTGCGCGAGCTGTTCAACATTATGCATTTTATTAGACCCCTAGAATTCCAGGGCGATGAAGCAGACAACTACGAAGAGATGACTAGGCCGCAAATAGAAGAATTACATTCACGTTTGAAGCCGTATTTCCTGAGAAGAACAAAGCAGGAGGTGCTCAAGAAACTGCCTCCCAAGTATGAGCTGATTGTTCCCATCTCCATGACGCCTCTGCAAAAGGAAGTCTACAAGCTGTGTCTGAGCAGCGAAATCATCGAAACCCTCACAGAGGCCACGGGCAGCAAGCGACAAAAGGGACTCACCAACATCTTCACCAACCTCAGAAAGACGCTGAACCACCCTTATTTGCTGGACGGTGTCGAGCTGGAACAGCATACGCCTGCAGATGTGCAGAAATCCATGATTGAAGCGTGCGGCAAGCTCAAGCTCTTCCACCAAATGCTGCCCAAACTCTTGGAGCGCGGCCACCGTGTGCTGATCTTTTCGACCATGACCCGCAATTTAGACATTGTTGAAGACTACCTAGACTATGAACAGGTCAAGTATGTTCGCATTGATGGCTCCGTCAAGGAGAATAACCGTGTCAAGGCTATTGATGCGTTCAACGCGCCCAACTCCAAGGTGAATGTCTTTCTGCTTTCTACGCGTGCCGGTGGTGTTGGTATCAATCTGGCTACTGCTGACACAGTCATCATTTGGGACTCTGACTTTAATCCCTATGCTGATTTGCAAGCCATCAGTCGTGCGCATCGTATCGGCCAAGCCAACATGGTCATCATCTACCGCTTCATGACGCGTCTCTCTGTCGAGGAAAAGATCCTGCAAATCGGTAAAAAGAAGATGGCTTTGGAGCATGTGGTTGTCGAGAGAATGACGGCGGACGAAGAGGAGCAGATAGAAGACCTGGAGACCATCCTTAAGTACGGTACAGAAGCCCTGTTTGACAACGACGACTCCAAGGACATTCGCTACGACGATGCAGCTATAGAGAACCTGCTGAACCGAGAGCAATACCGCGAAGCAGCTACCGAACTGCAAATCAAGGAAGTGGAAGAACTCGAGGGCCGTGAAAAGGACGAAGGCAACATGAGCTTCTCTTATGCCAAGGTGTGGAAAGCAGACGGCACCACAGAAGACCTCGAGGTCACTGAAAAGACCACCGAGAACGAGAGCGACTTTTGGGAGAAGTTCCTGATTGAGCAGCAAGCGCAGAAGGAAAAGAAGAAGCAAGAGAAGCGCGAGGCTGAACTGAAGCTGGGCAGAGGCAATCGCAAGAGAACTGCTGTGGTAAGTGTGCACGTTGCTGTATTATGTGTATCGATACTAAACACGATGCTATAGTCGTATGCCGAGTCAAACAACAGCAAGACAGTCCCTATATTGAAAAGCAAACAGACTGTAGATGAGGAGTTTGTCATGCAAGAGGTGGATAGCGAGGACGACGACGATGGAGATCATGGCGTTCGCGAACCTGACTTGGTCGCTAGCACGACGTCTGCCAAGAAGCCAAAGATGGACGAAAACGGCTTCAAGAAGCTAAAGATGGACACAAGCGCCTCCTCCCAGAAGAAGGGCAAGACGTTTATAAACATCACAGCACCAATACTGCCCGCAAAAGCAGCTAAAAAAGTACCACTCACCGAATGGGAATGGATCCTTCCAGCTCGTTATCAGCAAATTCTGTGGAATACCATTGTGTTTCCCGGTATCAGCGGCGTTATCGATATATACACAGCCGAGCACCCAACAACTGCCAACGCACCCTCAGTGCAGTATGCCCATCGCAAAGTCGTGGCTCTCGCTGAGATCTGGACCCGTGTGCATAACTTCTCAAAGGGCGAGATGGACAAGGAGTTTTTGGCTGAAGTTGGATCCGGCGTAAGCATTCCAGTGGCAACCGAGAGATTCCACCTGAAATTCGCCTTTTTCAACGAAAACGTCAATAGACTCCTGCACAATATCATCCAAGGCTACATCAACTTTTATGAAAACGAAGTCTACTATTCGGTCAGAAGAGACGAAATCTGTAAACTGGTGGTTGAAGGCGTGGTGAAGGCCGACCAATTGAGTGCAATTGACAATCAGCATCAAGTACTGAGAAATCAATTGAACGACATCGCTGCCAAGGCCACAGACGCCTTCAACTTGCTTTTTGAACAAAAGATTGCGCTCAACCCTCCATCAACATCGTCGTCAGCAGCATTTGCCAAGGCCATCCAACCCTCTCCTGCTCCCACTTCAACAGTGCCACAAGCGCCTCGTGCAGGCAATGTCCAGTACCAGCTGCCAGCAACGCAACCCCAAGTGCGCCCCTTGAACGCAGCTGTTCCTCTTTACAGTGTCAACGGCCAACGCATCTCTTTTGACACAGACCAGCAAATGTTACAGCAACAGCAGAGAAACATGGCATACGCTCCAAACAACGCTACCAAGCAGACTCCTGTAAATACTCACTCTCCTGCTCCAGTTGTTAACTTTGCGCCTGCTCCGGTGGTTAACTTTGCACCTGCTCCATTGAACAGACAATCGCCTGCCCCATTGAACATGCAATCGCCAGCTTCTATGAAGACACAATCGCCTGCTCCATTGAATACACAATCGCCTGCTCCATTGAATACACAATCTCCTGCTTCTACGAATGCTAGTACCTATAGACACGCATTTGTACCTGTGTACAGCCAATCGCCAACTGCAGCGAACACACAATCACCCTCCCCAGCTGCTGCCTCGTATGCACCCTCACCAGCATCATCGTCGCAAGCACCATCAGCCAAAGCGTCTCCTGTCAACAAGGCTCCAGTGAATAATCAGCCAAGCGAAGCTGCTCAGCGACGACAAGAGCAATTGTTCATAAGCAACTTTATCCAGAAACTCTGCAACTTCCCTTCTGCCCAACTCATAAATATGCTTGATCATCTCAAAGACCGTAAATCCGATTATCGTCCTACCCGTGCCCAAGATATCGCGCGTCTGAAAGTCTTCAACGAACTGAACACTAGTCAAATGATGCAGCTGCTCAATTTGCTCCAGTGGAAGGTGAATCCTAGCGCACCTACCGTCAACCAGCAGCAGCAGCAAACAGTGCCGCCCACACTGTGCTTTGACCAGAGACACCTCGACACCATCATTGCACAGAAAGCTGCAGTTGAGCGCATCACAAAGCAATTTGACGACGAAAACATATACGCAGCCATCTCGCTTCTTAGCAAGGGACATGTGGAGCTCTTTGAGAAGCTTTCGGATGCAGAACTACTCAAGTTTTTCAGCGATCAGAGCATCCTCAAGAAACTGGTGGACATATTTAAAGACCTCGACATGAAGGCGTCTGGCCCAGCTGAGCCTGCCAATCTCAGCGGCTCTCCCCCTGTGTCGAGCCTTGTCAAGCTAATCAGTGATAGCACTGTGCATGAAAATGCTGTCAAATTAATGGAGCTGGACAAGGAATTTTTTCAAAGGAGCCTCGAGGAGCGCATCAAGACGTATTTGTCGGCTGTGGATTCAATCAAGAGTCTGAAAATGTACACGAGAATCATGAAGCGATTAAACAAAGGCATTGCACAGCTAAACTCACCATCCAGCGCATCACAATCACCCATTCAACAGCCTCAAGCATCCGCAAACAATAATAGCACGAGCACCCTGAACCCTGCTCCTCCATCACAACAGCAACCTGACTTACAGCATCCCCAACTCTCACTTCCTTTAGCACATTTGAGCTACCCACAAGATCCCCCTACTAAAAACTAATCAATGAAAAATTTATTCCGTAAAAAAACCTCACATACATACATACTACTGCTCCATAAATAAATATACAAGTTTTGTCTAATTTTGTTGGTGTTGTTGTTGTTGGTCAATGAATAATACGACTGCGAGATACGCTATATTCAAAGAGATGATTATTTGGGATGTTATTAAAATGACTCGGCCCTTAGTTGTAAGTATAAATGCATATAGTTCATATGATTAGACTTCACTGTTCTTCATAGCAGAACATCTCACCGAGGCTGCCATTCAAACCCAAGAAACGTGCCCAATAACAAGGGGAGATCCTTAATATGTATACTCAAATGTCAGATTTCAAACTATAGCAGCATGCAATTGGAGTCTAAAGGGTGACACTGCCAGAGATTGGGTGTATCGAAAGCAATTAAACGTCTATATAGTGTCTTTTACTATACAAAAGATCACTGCTAGGGCAAAAAACAGCCTTAGCTGGGATTGAATTTTGGAGGCTCCACTGGCTTTCCAGACTCTTGCTTTGGACATCCAAAAACCTTTCAGGGCCAATTACACAAAATGTTATTATATAAGCAACAGGTATTTCTCTAAACCTTTCGATGTAAAATTGAACGAGAAATCCAATGGTGTTGATTTTAAAACGGTATCTTTGGTCTGTGGGGAGCAACTGTCAAAAAATGGAAAACACGTTTTCGGAGAAAAGGTCTACAAACACTATAGTAAATTGATCCGAAGACACTTTTACATGCTCCAATGCGT